>JBBPDI010096252.1:0-11293 GCA_037974545.1 Cucumis variabilis | reverse complement strand
AATAATAACACTTTATTAATAACGGTCAATGGATTATATTTACAATCTACGAGTTTTAGGACATAAATCCCAACACTTTGACCTCCAAAGGTCACTTCCACACTTTGCACGTGTCAACTTACTAACACGTCGTGCCATGCTATCAATCCAAACTCGACAAGTAGTTTAATCCATCAGCGAGGATTTGACTTTTCCATGAGACACACACTTTATGTCCTCGAAAAGCCAAACTCTTAAATCGCCCGACTGTCCAGTTCTCTTCTCGAAAACTCATCATCAATTCCTTTCCAACGGGGAGTTGTCAAGTCATTATAACATAAGGCATTTACTTTCTCACTTTATTCTCTTTGCACCGATACTTCTTGCAATATCCTGCAAAATACTTTACTTTTGGTGTCCAACACATGCTTCCCTTTAGCCAACTATTGTTATAGCCTTACTTACCTTCACGCAATAGAACCATGGACATACACTTTTCTCTTTGCATTGTCTATTCTCCATTCACATTCTTTATCACGGATCAGGGCCTCGCAATGTGAAGTTTATGTTTGATATTAGCCTACACTAAATCTTGTATGCAAATGAATCTTAATAAACAAATCACTTCATCTGAGCATAAAAGCTCTTCAAACATAAGTAGTTTTCACCGAACTAGGTTACAAACCTTGTTCAGTTCAGTCCACTTCATTTATTGTTACTTTAGCTGTTAAGCTTGCTTTTAGATTTGGTAACAACTTATTTCCAAAAACAACTTCATTCAGGACGTGTTAGGATATTCCTAGACGAAACTGAATTTAAGTTGAAAATACTATTCTTAAATTTTTTTTCACAATTAATTCATCAAGATCTTTATTGTAACATCTCCAATTTAAGGTAATTTTAATTTAATGATCATGAAGTTAATTTGATTTGGGAAAGTAAGGAAAAATATTGTTTTGGTGGAATTTAGATTTAATAGTATGTATACATATATATATATATATATATATATATATATGTATGTATGTATGTATATATGTATGTATGTATTTGGATTAACATATTTAATTGGAGAAATATAGAAAATTTGATGGGAAAAGTAATCATGAGATGTATATATATTTATATAAAAATAATCTTGGAAAAATTTTATTTAATAAAGGGAGAGAAAATTAAATATATAATGGTTAATTTTCATAAATGTAACAAAACACCAAAATATTTACGGCCCATATAATAAAAACAAAAAGCTTATGAAGTCGGTAAAATCTTTTCAGGTATTCTAGATTTGTCCTTCATATTTTTAACTATTTGTCAGTTCTCTTTCTTTTTCTTCTTTGTGATTTACTCATCTTCACTTCCAGATTTCTTCAACTCAATTTTTAGATTTTTTCTTCTTTTTTTATTCATCTTCTTTTTCTTTTTTTCTTCATCTTCTCTTTTTTTCTTCCAACTCCTCTTCCAGAATATCAAGATCGTTTAGAATATCACTTTGATATGATCTAAACAATCGCTTACCTAGTCAACACGATCGTTTAGCATGATCAACATGATTGTTTAGATTTGAAGCCCTCATTATAAGAAAACAAAGATATCATGATGCCATTTTGTGCTTTGGGTAGACGATGTTGAGAAACAGAACCAACATTGACGCAATGACGTCTGTATCGATAGTGGACACCTATCCCGACATCTTAAACAACATGTGGGATTGCATACATCTCCAATGCTATGCATATACACGTTAGGGAAACTAAAATTTAAATAATAATTTACCTTTTCCTCGATGTCATGCATATCTACGTTATGGAAATCTTAGCTATGCCCAATCTGAAGGTCTTTAGCGTTGGGAAAAAGGAAATCATTATTTAAATTTTAGTTTTCCCTGATGAGTACGTGCATGGTGTCGTGAGTCCTCTTACTTTGTCTTATGTTAACGTTGACCACATTGGGAAAGAGGTAACATTTAAATAATTATTTTAAATTTTCCCCAATACCATTAGTGAACATTGGTAATGAGCCCAATTTAGCTCGATGTTTCACTTATGGTGTCGAGATAAGTTGGGATCTCTCGATGTTTTCAGGCTGCATTAAGAGATCCCCTATGAATATGAGTTTTATGTTCATAGAGCACATAACTCAAAACAAAAGAGAGAGTTATAGTCTAAGAGAGAGAGCGATGTGTACGCTGCCTTGTCGCTATCATACACCATCCATCCTCCACTTGCCACCGCCGTCGAGTTGTTCCACCACCCACCGTACTCCCCTCTTTGTCATCTTCTGCCACCATCGTCGCTCTATATTTCGATAAACTATTTATTCTTTTCTGTATTTTTTTTGTTTCTAAGTTAAATAAATGTATGTTTTAAATGTATATTGAATTTTTTTTGCATGGATAGAGTTAAAATTGTTACAATCTATGTTTAAATGTATTGAAATCGTTTATCGAAATTGTTGAAAATTTAGGAATTAAATTGTATGTATAAGATTGTATATTGAAATTTGTTATGGGTTTAGGATTGAAATTGTTGAAATCTATGTTTATATGTATTGAAATTGTTTGAAGTTTAGGAAAGAAATGGTATGCATAAATTTTTAGATGTATTGAAATTGTGATTTGTTTGGGGTTGAGATTGTTAGAGTCTTAGGGTTGAAATTGTTAGGTTTGTTTTTTAAATCGTTGAATGGTTAAAATTCAAAACTTTTAAATTGATGAAATAGTTTAAATATTTTAAATTGTTGAGAGGGGGACCCAGTTGAGTTATTTTGATTGATTTGTTATGTCTATTCTGCATTACGACATCCTTTAGCTTTTAATTTCTTAGTATGCTTTGTTTGTTGGAATTAAATGTTAGTTAGAATTATGGTAGTTTTTAATTTGTTGGAAGTGTTAGGTAGCTTGTAAAGTTTGTTAATTGGAGAGTTAGGTAGCTTGAAAAAATAGAAGTAATATGTGATTAGGTTGTTTTGGCTATCCTGCAGTTATGCTAGCCTTTTTTAAACTTAGCTATAGAGAAAGTTGGGATATTGGGTACTTGTGAGGTGTAGTTTATTCATGCAATAAGTTTGAGCATTTGAGAGGACAAATATAAGACTAATGAAACCATTTATATTTAATATTTTATGGAAGGACATGTTTGGCTATTGAATTATAGATGGTTTGACACGGACAAGAACAAAAACCATAGGAAACACATGGAATTAGAGTACACGTTTATTTTTTGTTCTCTGAGGAACAAGTCATTCTCATAATCTAGGCACTTCAAGTCTTTTGCCTCAAGGAGTCAAAAAATGGTGCCAATTGGAGAGTTGTTAGAGTGGTCCAAAATAAACGTATATGGGATGTGCTCGAAGTAGTGGATGATTAGAATAGGCAATTAAATATATTGGAAATCATTGTCAAATAATATGTGGATGAACACATTGAGGATGACACGATGTGTAGACTTGACGTTGATCGTACAGTGGTGGAAAGATCAGTTGTGCGTCATATCATTGATGACTTCATAAACGATAATGATGTAATTATCTTTTCAAAGTGGATCAAGCGATGATCAATAATAATAACGAATCTCACGTATGATTCACGTATTTCATTTTTCATATATTCAGTTTCAAATACTCATTTGTTTAATTAATTTTAGTTTTTATGTCCATAGGTACTATGTCATTCCCTAACGATTTTAATGAGATAGATGCTCTGTTTTATTTCAACACTGATGCATTTAATAACATGAGAGGAACATCCTCGATGGGCGACATGCTGGTTAGTTGATAACATGTATAAACACTCGTTATTATACCTTCTTTTATTATAATAATGAGACTAAAACACATAAGAAGATGATCAAACTGTGTGACTCATGTTGTAAATTCATAAATATTTCAAAATACATATTACATAAACATTAGCCTATTTTACGTGATAATCATGTTTAAACGTAGGATAAGTAAAAAGAAAAAGAAAGGAGAAAATCACAGAGGACATCTTGCACAGAGGCTACGTGATGGAAACTTGCTTAGCAATTAACAACCCTACGCGATGAACCATGTCATCACGCGAGGAAAGCTCACTAGAAGACAAGAATGGTAGTTGAAATGGTGTGACTTCACAGGGCCAGAGTCAGCGCTGACATGCTCATAGAAATAGAAGTTTCCCATCGAAAAGTGATCTATACAAGCACTTCATCCTCACCAAGAGAAAGGAGGCCTGTATGGGCCAGTTAGAGAGCTTGTAACTGGGGTAAAGAAGAAGGCTATTCCCTTTGGTCCCCTAACTTGTAACATTGATCCATTTCCCTGTCTCCCATTTAGTTTGTATTCCTTGTATTCTTTATATTGTATATATTGTATATTGGCCTACGGTCTACATTCTTTGTATTTGTATACACATATAACTTTTTAATCTAACATTCCTATACTTTCCATCAGTCCACGTGTTATTCGTAGCTTAGGTAGATGATAGGTCTTGATAAGAAGAGTTGCTTATAAATCTTATCGCGTTAATTGCACTATTGTTATCGCTTAGCCCGCATAAGTTGCAAACTACCCCAAACGGGAAAGTAGTTAGAAATTAACTCATTGTAACTCACTATTGTTATCGCTCATTGTAACTCTCTGTATCGCATGTTTCCATTGTAGGTGATGAGTCATAGGGTATAACCATAGTCATGAGAAAGGCTCACAATGTACCTCTTCATCACGTAATTCTTAAGTCCTTGTTGAGTACAAGTTTTCCTATTGCTTGCCAAAGTACAAGCGAAACAGGAAGTTTACTTGGGTGATTCAAGGTCGAACACAGGGAATTGTTGTTGGATGTTAGTTCTAGAGTCTACTCTTCATTTAGGCAGGTTGGAAGAATTTATGAATAACAAATGTGAGAATTAGCTAATTATACAATGAGAGTCTTGTAAGGCGACAGGAAGAAAAAGACAAAGTAACTCGTCTAACTTGCATTAGGGCAGACAAGGAAGGAATGCTCACGTAATATCATGTGAATAAGTAGATAGATAACCTTGACGCGATATAACTTGCTAAGACACACTTGTGATTAAGGCATGCTTCTCTTGAATACATATATGCTACACATGACTACTTTTCATAGATCAATGAGACCAAATATGACTAAGCGAGTTATATTTGGATGAAACCCCTTATGCATCTTATAGTATCTTGTGATTAAGGACTCTTACCTTTCGGGAACCACTGTCTACACTTAGGCTCCTTTTACGATTGATATGTTAGAAATACTTTTATGCTAGCCAAGCAATCACTAAAGCACAATTAACACATTAAGATGTATAAGTGACTCGACTTATCATGAACTACCCCTACTCAAACTATTGATAACAAATTGACTTGCAGAAGAGGTGAGATAAAGGATTGAACGACTATGTTTATACAAAATAATCAAAGAATGTGGATTATCAACATATGAGCAATGTGTACAACGTGAAGTGTAAAATATAAATAAGAACAACAAAATGGAAAGAAGAGAAAGTGGAATGCTATTACAAGTTAGTAAATCAAACAATATTCTTTTTCTTCATCATAGTTACATACTCTCCATGTAGCTCTATGGAGATCTCTCTCTCTATAAAATCCCTTTGGCCTATTCGAGCCCCCTCTTCTTGGTGGAGACAAAGTGCTTGTATAGGCTGCTTTTCGATGCAAAACTTCTACTTTTCTAAGTGTGTCAGCGTTGTCATCTGATCTTGAGGTGTCATATCATCCCAACTACCATTCTTATCTTCTTATGAGCTTTCTTCGCTTGATGTTTTGGTTCCTCGTCTGAGGTCGTTGATCGCTAAGCAAGATTCATCATATAGACTTCTCACGAGGTGTCATGTATGAATCACTCCTTTCTTATTTTCCCACTTATCCTGCGTTTAAACATGACACTAGAAGAAATTTGACCTTTAATGTAGGTTTAAAATTGACATTAATGGCCTTTAGTGTCGGTTGACAACCGACATCTATGCTAGCGTTATTGAAGGCCTTTAATGTTGTTTTTCAACCGACATCTTTGACAGTGTTATTGAAGCCCTTCGATGTTGGATGGACTTTTGATGTTAGTTTTAAACCGACATTAAAGAGGCCAACAATGTCACTTTTTTTGTCCATTTTTATAAATTTATTTTTATTAAATTATTGCATTATTGTCCATTTTTCTATGACGCCAAATAATTAAAACAAATAGTTAAAAACATACATTATGTGACCGTGTAGATAAATATTTTTTCTTGCGCTAACAAATAAATAAAATTTTTATATTTTTTTAGATACTATAATATTTCTCTAAAATGAAATCTTAATATTGTGTTTATATATACATTCTACAAGATCATAAATATATACAAGATCTTAAATACATTCTACAAGAAATCCTAAACTTCTTTGCAGTCTTCAACTTGAACGAAACTTATGAATCGGGCTACAATCTGGGAAACGAAGCTGATCAATCTGATCGTGGATCTGCGCAAATGAAGCTGAACGGCAAAAAATGATCTACGCGGCCGACAACAAAGTGTAAAATTGTGTTGATTTTTTCAACAGTTACAAGAAACTTGAAAATTAGACAGAGCTTTGATCTTAAACCTTTGATCAATGGAAACTTGGCAATCCAATTTATACTTGGCATCGGCAGCATCAACGAACTGAACAAATCCAAAACCAAGCCGTTCTCTGCAGTCACAATCATTTTACTGTTCATAATACAATTTTAATCAAAGGATGTTCACTGATTCAGAAAATTTCATAAAATGTCACTTAAACCAGTGGTATCATTGATCATCAATCCATCGATTGGGAGTGACAGAAACATCGACAGAGAGCTCTAACAAGAGAATATTAACATCACCATGCTAACCTTCTGAGTGGCTAAGAAAAAATTGAGATGAAATTCTTCAAGACTTGAACTTCTTCTCAATTTACTGTAACCCAACCAAGACTTGAACTTCTTCTCAATGTACTGTAACCCAACTTCCACTGAATCTTCACATACACATTAAGTCATTATAACTTACTTGAATGTCTTCAACACAAAAGACAAATTACATGCTTCTTGTATTCCACAAGTTACTCTTATTACTTCATTTGTTGTCTTCAACACTATTACTTTCAATAAAAACAACCAACTCCATAAACAGATTGTATGTTATTATTGGAAAACCAAATAATTGAAAATAGAGGACCATTTCCAGACCATTAAGCAATCACTATAGGACCAACCATTAATAAAAACATATTTACAAATATGTAAAGTAGATCAGATACTTCTAAAACTAAAGGACTAAATGAGTTAACATCTAGAAAAAAAATTCATGCATGCATATACACCAAATGCATACAAAATCAATATAAAAATCTTCCAAAATACCCTACCTAGAATAATAATCTCGTGGCAAGTAAATGTCCTTAAGAGGACAAAATTGCCCAAATAATCTTCGTAGGTCCTATGGCCTGCAAAATACATATGGATGAACAAGTTTATCAACTCAATAGAGAACAAAACCAAACACAATCTCCTTTTTCCCTTTGTATTCTCAACAAAATAAAAAGTTTCTAAGCATTTTCCAAAGCATGCATGTGATATATGTGATGAAAAATGAAGAACCAACACACAATTTCATGTATAAAAGACTCGACAAATGAAATAGGAACGAAATAAAAAAGGAAATCACAAACTTGCAGTTGTGCCTCAAGTTCCTAACCAAAAGACTTGTTGGCAGATCCCTTCTACAACCTCCACGACCCCTTAGACTAGGGCTGCGATATCTCTTGCCATACTCCTTGGTGGTGATGGATTGTAATTGTAACTTCTACCTCTCATTTTTTATTTCCTTAACGACATGAAAAAAATTAAAACAAATCAAGCTTTTAACTACAGATACGCTTAACACTAAGATACAGATAAGCCTAAATTTGCCTACACAAATACATCAATCAGTAAGCTACCACCATACCAAAGATTAACGAAAGAATCAATAACAGACTATTATTTATTTAGAAAATAAACACAATATCAACTATCTAAAAAAAATACACACGCAATCAACCAAAAACAACCTAATAAATTTTATCGAAAGCAATACAAGCTTTTTCTTCGATCAACTGCTCCAATATTTCCTCAGAGCTAAAGAGATCGATTTCGAATGAATCAAAATATTTCCATGCACAGCGAAACAAACTTGATAACTAAAAAAAACAAGAAACTCGTTAGATTTCAATATCTACTTTATCAATAACGAATTCGTATTGTCAACTTTGAAATCATTCAAGCTGTTCAATGGAGGCGCTTTGAATGCAAATCTGGCCACAAGATGACCAGATTCGAGCTTGCAAGACAAATGCGACTGGACACGTGGCGGTGGCAACGGTTGGGAACGATGGTGGATTCGAGAGGACTAGGCACGATTGATTTCTTATGGCAGAAGCACGACAACGACTACACACAATGGTAGATTTGATGACGACTTGGTAGGAGGGATTTCTTACGTTGGAAGCACGACAGTGATTGGGCACGACAATGACTGGCTTGAGGGATTTCTTTCAACGGTTGTTGGCGAGTAGATCTAGGGTCAGTGATATGAGATTGAGAAGAGAAGGAAACAAATTGACTTGGGGAAGGAAAATCGTGTGGCTTGGAAAGAAAAGAGTAAAGTAGGAGAGAGAAAAATTCACTTTTTACATAATAAAAAAATAAAATAAAAAATAAAAAATGGAGAGGATGATTAATGTCAGTTTTAAACTGACATTAAACCTTTACCTTTTGAAAAACGGCATTAATGTCCATTTTTCATTTTTTTCACCTAACATTAAAGCCAAGATTTCTTCTAGTGTGATAAGCACGTAAAACAGGAACGACATTTATGTAAGTTGTATTTCTAAATATTTATGCATTTACAACTTAAGTCATGTGTTCTGATCATCTCTTATGTGTTTTCACCTCATTATTCTAACAAAAATGGCTATAATAATGGTCATTCCTGCACGTTATCAGTAACCTTGATGCAATCTAACTCAATAATACAAACTTATGATTAAGACATACTTCTCTTAAAGTCATTATATGCTACACATAATTGCTTTTCAGATATCCATATGACAAAATATGACTTGGCGAGTTATATCTAGAAGAGACTATTTATGAACCATGCAATACAGAGAGTTACAATGAGCGCATTATGCGTGATGACTTGACTCTGTGACATATAGCAATTGAATTAAACATAACTAAAATCGTCAAGTCCAAGCACAAAATTAACAAGCAAGTTTTTGGCATTATTGCTGGAAAATTGATTTTAGATGTTAGAGTAGTGTTTTACACTGAGTTTAAGCAAAGTATTTGATTTTGGTGAATCACGCGATTAGCCGAAAATCGCACAAAAAGGCTTAAGGTACCAGAGTAATCTGTGATTGCTTGAACCAACCCCAAAATCAATGTATCTTTTGGAAAATTACAGAGAGAAATCTAACTGGATGCAATTGGTCACAAATAAAAATGAGAATCTCCATAAAGTCATCTAGAGAAGTGTCCTCACATGGAGCTAACGAAAAGTGCAATTTCAATTAGCTAAGCGACAAGGACTGAGAAAGATCATTTGAACACTACGATGAATAATTGAGAATAGAGACTTATTGCAATAATCAATCAAGACGCTGAGTGTCATGATATAAATGATGATAGAAATGGTAGACATGCGCAATGAAATAAGGATCGGATTTTACTCTAATTACAACTAAACACTTTAATGATTAACATGCACTACAACCTTTAAATGAAACAAAATAGGGTTAATAGAAAAACTCACCTTCGATGCTTATCTATTATTGTAATCTTCTTACGTGTTCTTCACAATCTCCTCTCGAAATCAAAACCGAGACTACCACTAGTGTTGACCTGCTATTCTCCAGACTTAATACCGAGTTGTGGGACTCGAACGGTGGAGAAAATAGGGAGAGAGAGATATTTAGGAGGAAGAACTTGTGGAGAGAACTTTTGGAGAGAAAAATAAAATTTGGTTTTGATTTTGTAATTCCAAATTACAAAATCAATTTCTTAACCAAAATCAACACTTAAAAATCCTTCTTTTTTCATTTCCAATCCATTCCTTTTATTAGCAAACTACATGCAAAATTTGCATGTAGTGAGCTTCCACTTTCCACACTTGGCATATCACCAAGTAGGTGTCTCACATGCATGAACCTATGTGTTAATTACATGCAATGGTCTTCCAAGGGTAAAATGGTCATTTGACATTTAAAAAATCAAAAGTCAACGTTTTGACTTTTACCATTTTATTCGTCTTAACTAATTTCAACCTTCAGAGTATGAATCCACATTCATTTTTCTAAAATTTAAATCACATTTGAATATAAAGTCGGTCAAAGTTTGATTTTTCAAAGTCGAAAGTCAACATTTTTACTTTTTACATCTTAGACCTTTTTCATCAATTTTGATCTTCCGTATATGAATTCATATTTATATTTAAATCACATTTAAACATGAAGTTCTATCTTAAGTTATAACCGATGACTATATCATATATATTTTTCGGTTTCTCTCTCTTCTTTACTTAATTCGAATAATTCGAATTATTCCATCATAATGTTCTAAATTGATTCCTTGTGAACTAGCAGGAGAACCTAATGGACCTATAGATCATGGGCTCCAACGATCCAAGATTAACTGGCTAAACTATTTTAGACCTAGTTAATCAACCTTCGTTAACTAACGGGTCATTTCACTAAAGTCCCGTAGTTGCACTCCCCTCACTATAGATATATTTGTGTCCATGTGATATAACCATAATAAGTAAGTTAATCCTTCACAGGTTGTTCATAATCTTGGTTGGGTCAAAGTACCATTTTTACCCCCGAGATTATATCTTTTCTCCTTAAGTCCCACTGATCCACTATTGAACAATTAGTTTAAGGTCGAACCTCTAAATCGAATCCCTTTTGGGCTAATGAGAGGGTAGGGCCCTTTGTTCAAGACATGGATTTAGTCCTTAAGGGAACAACCTATCTACTAACCCTAGACTGGGTAGGAGTGAATTCCGTCTTACACTTTATGTCCTTAGCTATCCACCCGGTGTTACCCCTGAAATGGAAGGCTTATTGGGCCAGCGCCATTGAGCTGCCCTCACCTTTGTAAATCTAAGGATAGTCCCTTGTGAACAGAAGTTTATAGTTAGCTCAGGATTAAGATTAAGTTACATGGATATTTATAAACGAAATAGTCGGTTTTAAAGTCAACAGTGTTATAACCTAAAAACGACTACTTCTATGGTTCCAGTCTTATGTAAACTCT
>JBBPDI010096246.1:0-11294 GCA_037974545.1 Cucumis variabilis | reverse complement strand
ATTACTAGGGTGAAATAATTCTTATTGTGTGTTATATCCTTAATAGAATTCCTAAATCTAAAAATCTTATTTCACGTTACAAAATCCTTGAGAATAAAAAATCAAACTTGTCTTACTTTAAAACTTAGGGATCTCTAGCTTTAGTTAAGATTCAAGACCCTAAAAGAAGAAAACTTGCAAGTAGAGCCTATGAATGTGTCTTTATAAGTTATGTCTTAAATAGTAAAGTCTATAGGTTTTATGTCTTAGTAAACCACGTAGTCATTGAGTCACATGACATTGACTTCTTTGAGGAATTCACTTTAAATCATGGAATATTGAGGGTTCAGGAACTAGCAGACTTCCTCTGCATAGAAATCCTATCTCAATTGAGGAAGCAAACCCAAAACCTAGAAAAAGCAAAAGAACAAGAACCATCAAGGACTCTAAGGATGGTTTCCAGATTAAATGTAGAAGAAGACTATAAAGACCTAAAAGAAGCTCTGTCCTCTACACATGCCAACTTATGGCAAGAATCTATAAATGATGAGATGGACTTTCTTGAGTCGAACATGACTTAGCATCTAGTAGACATACCTTCGAGTTGTAAAGTCATAGGCTATAAGTGGATCTTAAAGAAGAAACTCAAATCTGATGGAACAATGGACAAGTTTAAGGCCAGATTAGTAACCAAAGGGTTTAGACAGAGATAAAACATACAGTTCTTTTACACTTTCTCCTCGATCACTAAAGTCTCAGTCCATGTACTACTTTCTCTTGCTGCTCTAAACACCTTTTAGTACATCAGATGGATGTTAAGATCACCTTCCTTATTGGAAAACTCAAAGAACAAATTCATAGGGAACAACGTTAAAGCTTTGTTATTCTTGGTCAATAAAACAAAGTCTATAAGTTAAGATAAATCTCTTTATGGTCTGAAACAAGCTCCTAAGCAATGACATGAAAATTTTGATAGCCAAATTTTGTTTAAAGGCTTTAAAAGTTAATGAAAGTGACAAATGAATATACCATAAGTTTCAAAACAATCTTTTCCACGATCTTGTACTTCTATGTAGATGATTTATTAATTCTTGAGTCGAACTTGCACATCATAAATGATGTAAAAACTATGTTGAGTGCAAACTTTGACATGAAAGACTTAGGAGAAGCGAGTGTATCTTATGGATAAAAGCAACTAGGTCTGAAAAAGGAAATTTCTTTGGATCAATCTCACTTCATAGAAAAGATTTCAAAGAAATATAATGTAACGCCCCAAAAAGTAAGGTAATTTTACATTTAATTATCTTAGTTTAATTTGACTATATTGAAATTGTTTGGTTTTTATTTTGGTTAATATTGGAAGAATTAAGAATTTTGATTAATCATATAAATAAATATAATTTATTAAGTTATGAAAGGTTAAGAATAATTATATTATTGGGAATAATATAATTATTAAGGATATTATATTGTTTTTTTTTTAGATAAAAGGAGATGATGTGATGTAAGGGATTTAATGAGGAGAGAGAATAAGATATTTGATTTGTTTAAAAAGGAAAAAGGAAAAAGAAAAATATTTGGGAAAGTATAAGGAGTTAATAATAATAATAGTAATTATTATTATATTAAATAGAGGGCTTCGTGAAGCGTGCATACTATTTATCTTCTCCTTCCCTTTGTAAATCCTAGAGCAGCTGCCCTCCTACACCATCTTTCTTCACCATCGACAGTCGAGCGTCAAGTTTGATTTCAGCTATGAAAGTTGAGAAGTTGTTGAGAAAAGGGTGCATGGCATTTCTTGCACATGCGTTAGTAACAGGAAGAGAAGTTAAGACCATCGGATGTTCCAGTAGTCAGAGACTACTTGTTCTATAGGAAATATCAAGATTGCCACCTTCAAGAGAAATGGAATTTGCCATTGAGTTATTGCTAGAAACAACACCTACCTCACAAGTACCTTATAGAGTGGCTCTAAGAGAGCTAAGTGAACTAAAAAAGTAACTGTAAGAGTCAGTTGAGAAGGAATACATTAGACCTAGTGTATCACCTTGGGGAGCTCTAGTTTTGTTTGTTAAGAAAAAGGATGACACTCTAAGGTTGTGTATACACTACAAATAGCTGAATAAGGTCAAGGTACATAATAAGTAACCTTTGCCACATATCAGTGATTTATTTGATAAGTTGTAATGCTTAAATACAAGGTTTAAGGTGTGTGCCTATGTAAGAAGGGAAGGTAATAACTTATGCTTTGAGACAGCTGAAAAAACATGAATGTAATTACCCTACATGACCGTGAGTTAACGATAACCATTTTTCCTTTGAAATATGGAGACGTTACCTGTTTGGTGAAAAGTGCCACAATTTCACAGATGATATGAGCTCGAGATTTATCTTTGATCAGTAGGAACTGAATTTGAGATAGAGGAGATGGCTAGAGTTGATCAAGGATTATGATTGCACTATAGAGTACCACCCAAGTAAGGCTAATCTAGTGGCAGATGCCTTAAGTAGGAAGTCAGGACTCTCAAATAGTTCCTTGTGTGGCGTTCCAGGAGCTTTGTTGAGAAAGTTAAAGAATTCCAAGGCAGTTGTGGTTGTAGAGAGTTCAGTGAGCTTGTTAGCTCAATTTCAAGTTAGGTCTTCTCTAGTAGCTAAGATTTTAAGAGTACAATTAGAAGACAATCAACTTCAGAGAATGTTTGGAAAGACCAAGCAAGGCCAAGAAGTTGAGTTTCAGTTAAGGTCAAATGGAGCCATAGTTAAGCAAGGAAGACTATGTGTTCCAAGTGTTAGCGAATTAAAGGATGCCATCTTATAGGAACTTTATAGTTCAGCTTATGATATGCATCCCAAGTAGTACCAAGATGTATAGAACCTTGAAGAAAACATATTGTTGGTCTGGTATGAAGCGAGAGATAGCAAAGTATGTTGATAGATAATTGATCTGTTAGAAACTTAAGCCAGTATGTTAGAAGGTAGAAGGATTGCTCAATCCACTTCTAGTAATAGAGTGAAAGTGAGAGCATATAACTATGGATTTTCTCTTTGGACTACTACATTCCTCGAGTGGACACAATGATTTTTTAGTAATAGTTTATAGACTCACTAAGACAACACAGTTTGTACCCATCAGGACAAAATTTACACTAGATCAGCTAGCTAAGTTGTACGTCGAGAAGGTAGTGAATCAGTGTGGAGTGCTAGTCTCCATAGTTTTAGATAGAGATCTAAGGGTTACCTCTAACTTTTAGCCTAGTTTGTTGAAGGCCTTGGGGACTAAGCTGAAGTTTAATACTGCTTTTCACCCCAAACAGATGGTTAGTCATAGAGGACCATCCAAATCTTAGAGTACATGTTAAGAGCTCGTGTCCTTCAGTTAAGGGAAGTTGGGATACCCACTTGTCACTTATGGAGTTTGCCTACAACAATAGTTACCATTTTAGTATTGGAATGACACCTTTTGAGGCTTTGTATGGTAGACCTTATAGAATTCTAATGTGTTGAAATGAAGTGGGAGAACGTCAGTTAGTTCGCCCAAAGTTGGTTAAGTTTCAACTGTAAATGTTAAGTTGATAAGAGAAAACCTTAACATAGCTCAAGATAGGCAAAAAACTTATGTAGACAAGAGGGGAAGAGACCTTGAGTTCGAAGTAGGAGATCAAGTCTTCCTAAGGTTATATCCTTGGAAGGGTGTGCTTCAGTTTAGAAGGGAGGGTAAGCTAAGCCCTAGATACATTTGTCCTTATGTGATAATAGGACGAGTTGGGCAAGTAGCTTATAGACTTAAGTTGCCTTCAAAACTTGTTCGGATACATGATGTATTCCATCATCATGTATCCATGCTAAGAAAGTACGTTTTAGATCCTTCTCATGCTTCATAATCAAAACCAATCGAGTTGAGAGAAGATCTAAGTTACGAGAAAGAACACTTGCAAATCCTTGATAGGAAAAAGCAAGTGCTAAGAAGCAGGACCATTCCATTAGTGAAGGTCCTTTAGAGGCACAACAAGGTAGAAGAAGAAATTTGAGAGACAGAAGATAAGATGAAAAGCAAGTATCTCTCACTCTTTACTTAAGGATTTCAAATTTTGAGGATGAAATTTCCAAAAGGGGAAAAGAGTTGTAATAGCTATATCTTCTATCCCATTTGCTTGGTAGAAAGTTGAAATGATAAGTTATGATTTTGCCCAAGAGTCTCAAGCTAAGTCATGAATCTAGAAACAAAAGTAAAAATCTCAGCCCTTGTTCGATCAAGAGAAAAGGCAAACAAAGACAGAGAGCAAATTTGGATGCATCTTAGGGTTGTGGTAAATCGAGATTGAAAGATAGAGATTTTGGAGTTAAACCTCGGGTCATCTCGAGATTGTGGCAACTTAAGATGGAAAACATAAGGTTTTAGAAGATGGATCTCAGGCCATCTATGGGTCGTGTTCGATCAAGACTGGGAATTCTAGGATATGATCTCAAATATGTCTAGTCGAGAAAAGAAAAGATCTAAGGTCGTGCTTAGGATAATCTTGGTTGAGATCATTAAAAGAAAAGGCGTGACAGACTTCTGGAAATTTATATTTTGCGAAGGTTGGCATTTTTAAACATAAAGTGTATTTTAAGTATAGTGGACACTTATTTCTCACCATCCAAGTCCACAAGCCAAGAAGAGAAAAAGTACAGAGAAGTTGAGATTTCTGGAATGTGTTGGAGTCAGACAAGAAGGTTTTTTGGTCAATCTTCAGTTTTTTGAGTCTTCTGTCAAGAAGCTACTCGAGAAGTTGCAGTGTTTAACGAGATTAAGCTAAGGAAGAAGAGTTAGGGTTTCGGGTTTAGATCCAAGTAAGTTAAAGCTTCCTTTTCTTTGTTTAAGAAGCTCTAAAGCAAGTTTTTTAGATTTGAACGTTGATTCAAACTCTACATCTGTACAAGAGATCGTTTTGAGCTAGAAAAAGCTTGTATAAACGATCTTGAGCAAGCTAAGATCATCCAAGAGTTCAAAGAGATTAAAGTTAGTAAAAAAATATTATCTTTAGTAGAAAAGGAAACGGTAAAGAAGTGGGAGAAGCTTCCTTTAGTTGGATCCCAAAGTAACTTGATATTTTCTTGTTAGTTTTAGAGCAAGAAGAAATAGAGCAAATCTATCACCCAAGAATCTAGCCAAAGTTGTTAGTGACTAAAATGAATTTAAAATGAATTTTTAAGCTTGATTTAAAAATGTATGTTTTAAAGCATGCTTTGAGTTTAAGCATTTACATATGCTAAATTTATTAAAGCATGATTGAGTTAAATTTTTAAATCATTCAAATTGAGAAATGTTTTTGAAAACATAAGATTTATGAAATGTGTTTGAATGCTAAGTTTCTACAAATATTTTAGCAAAGAGATTATTTAAAGCAAAGCTAGATTTGAGACTTGTTTAATGCTAAGAGTTTTTCATAAGCATGCTAAGTTCAGTAAGATAAAGTTTTAGCATGAGATTTCAGAATATGCTTAAGTCTATACCGAGATGTCTTGATCGGATAACAACCCTATTAGGGAGATTGTTCTATGTGCAGAGGTCGAGTGACAAGGGTATCAAGTAGATGTCTAGAGTTTCCATCACATAGACTAAGTTTGTTTTAAAAGTTGTCACTCATAAGGCATTATAGCTCATCCTTTCAATGTTTAATTCCCTTACATGTAGAGTTCGTGGTTCGGGCGCTTATTAAAGCATTCACCTACACTGTTAGAAGTTGATTAGAGATCGTGGTTCTGGTGCCTATACGGCTCATTCCATGCATGCATGATAATTTTTAATTAAACTAATAAAAGACTTAGTTGTTGTTTCCTATAATAAACTCGTATAAGAGTTTTATTTTGAATTCTGAAAAATAATGTTGTCTGGTTAGGACTCTGAACTTATTTTGTTTACAAAATATTATTGAACAGGTTGTCCATTGGTTTGGTAAACCTAAGGATGTTTTGCAAAGATTTTGATTCATTGTTCTTAAGTATGGACATTTTCTTTCTGCATTTTATGTCTAAGCTTAATTGAAAATAGGTAGATAAGAGTTATATGTTAAGTAGGGTTGAGAAATTGTTAGAAGAAGAACGATGTGGGTCGACTCACGCCACATCTAGGGTCTAGTAAGGAGGTGCTCTAAGATGGAGTGCGACATAAACATTCGAAATCTTCAGTAACAAACATTTATAAATCATATCAAAAAATCATTCCTTTCCAATCATTCAGAGTAAATCAAATTTAATAGGCATGCATCTCGCATAATGCATCATTAAATCATATCATTGGATTGCTCTGTGTTTTCAATTGCAACATTGTACTTTTTTCCAACTCAAGCATTTACCACACTCTTTTGCTGGGTTGTAATTGTGCAAAGTAAACTCAATGCGACAACAATTCACCATCAATTCCATCACTCATAATGCGTCTTCTAATGTCAGATCACATAGCAAGCAAAAGGCATCCCATGCCAGAGCACACAGCAAGGATAAGGCATCTGACAACATTACACATAACAACTGTGAGGCATCTCATCACATAGGGTATCAAAGGTTATCTTATCACATTATTCCAGTTCATATTAAATTCAATTTATTTATAAATCACATGCATTTAAGAATTTGAAAGAATAAGAGAAATCTTGTAACTCAGGGTTTCAATCAAAATACATTTAAGGATTTAAATACATTAGAAATCCTTTTTTTTATCTTTCAAAACATTTTTAGGAAGAACCACTCACAATCAATTAGATTCTTTGCCTAATTCCTTGCCCTTCCTTGAAATTCCTTGTCAGATTCAAGATCGTGATGAATCTATGAAAATCTTTAAATTTTATTAATTCTTTCTTTAGTAAACACAAGGTAAAACCAGTTTAAAAGATGGTCGAACTTCAACTATTTATAAGTCTCTCTGGTAAAATTTCTCATGCAGGAATGATTACCTCTACCCTACGGTGAGAATTACTCAATGTCAGAACATCACATGTCACTATCACTTTCTTATCCTGAATTCAATTAGGCAGCAAGGTCAGATCAGTTGTTGGCTTTCTTACATGCGAATGATGTCACTACTTCTCAGTGAAGAAAGCTCAAATTTCATAATAGTTCATCACGTAGCTTTTCTCAGTGCATAACTTAGAATGTAAAACACAATCACCAACTTTCGTCGCATAGCAGTCTTATCGTATAGGTGCAGAATGTGATCAAGACCTCACATATTTTTTGCTCAAATTTAGAATTGTTGAAGATTGCTTTACATGAATATATTGTCTAGAATAATTAATGCGAGGTAAGTGACTTATTAGTCAGCTGATTACGTATTGTGTTTAAGCTAAGCATGGTTATGAAAGCTAATAAGCCTACACGTGTATAGTACTAAGTAGGAGCTGATAAGCTAAGAGGAGTTTAAAAGTTACTAATTCGACTTAAGGATTAGTTTATGTGGTCTCAAGAAAGGAACGTTATTTTGAAATTATTAAAAGTGGTGCTGCTAAGATGTCACTAGGCTAGAAGACTAGGAGACTTGGAGTTAGGCATTCAAAAGAAGGAAACTTAGTTGTTCGTGAGTGATTTTCTAAAAGGATGAATAGATCTTTTAAAGTGTAACACCCCGAGCTCTAAGGTATTTTATTTTAATTAAATTACCTTAAGATTTTAAATTTTTGGGTGTTATTTTATTACAGTTAGTATGGAAGAGGAATTTTCTAATTAGAAATAAAAAAATTGAAGGAGGAAAAAAGAAATTGGAAAGGTAATAAAATAATTATATTATTATTATTATTATTACTATTTTAAAAAAAATCCCTCATTTTCTTTTGCGTGCAGTAGCCCCTCTCCCCCTTTTTCTTCTCCTTCTTCTTCCTTTCACCCTAGCTGGCCACCTCTCTCACCTTTCTGTCTCCTTTCCTTTTCTATTTAGTTCTGCAGTCGGCCACCGATCGTCTCATTGTCGCTGTGCACTAGCTAAGCCTATTCTGTCCGATGAAACCCAGCCACGCCACATCGTCTCATCATCCGCAACACAGCTGACCATTCGTTCCAGTTAGCGAAGCTGCCGCATGACTCCTTGGTGCATAACCCCTTCGATCGAGCCTCTCACCTTTCTCCACTCTGATCTGTCCCTATTCTGCAAAGTGCCACTGTGTCTGTCATCTGTCGATATTGAGACACCACGCGGGTTCCCTTCATATCGTGCATACTTTTTCTTCGATTGCCGCTTCTACCTTGATGTGGACTGTTGGCTGAAAGATTTGGGTAAGGTTAAAGTGTGGTTTTTGTTGTTTTGTGCCTATCGTTAAATGTTAACTGTTGGACTTAATCATTGGAGAAATGTTTAATTCTTGAAGGTACACATTGAATCAAGGAATGAATTCTTGATTGTTCCAAAGGGTTGAGGTGGAGTTCGACTTTCCATCGGCTTGGGTAAGTCGCCAAATTCACATTTGGGGTGAATTGGATGAATGAAATTATGTAGAAAGATATTGATTTTATATTGTTTATGTTTAGGATTTAATTTATAGGACTTAGTTCGATTGAAGAACTTGCATAAAAGTGAGGTAAGGGGTTTCTACTATTGGACTCTACCTTAGATTTGAAAGATGTTCACTGTATGGATATCTCTAAACAATAGTAGACTTGATGATGAATGTATGTTATGGTTGACTAAAATATACATATATGGATGTAGATACGACGACAAATGTTGAGTATGGTTGTCTGATATGTATAACAATAGACTCGATGATGAATGTACACTGTGGTTGATTGAAACATATATATATGGATGTAGATATGAAAACAAAAGTAGATTATGGTTGAATAATGTGTGGATGTGAATTTGTTGACTGTCGTTTAGATTGGGTGAATGATATACTAAAGTATGGACAGTGTACTTGTGAACTGAGAAGGGTGTTATCAATATATAGCTTGATTGTCTGATGTAGTTATGCTATCGACTGGTACTGTGATAGAATTGAGAAGATTGACTATTAGTGCGTTACACTGAAATGATTAAATGATGGAATAATTTGACTGTATTGGGAATGGAGTGATTAAATGTTTATAATAGACTGAGGGAAAATTGTTAGCTTTGTCTATTGGGTAGTGTGCCTTGCAGGTGTCCTATGGGATCGCCACACGTTGTGCATCCTTAGGGAGCACTAGACTGATATGTGCTTTCTGTAGAGCACTAGACTGATATATATGTCCTGCAAGGCATTAGACTGATTATGCGTGTTCCTACGAGTCACAAGACTGATAAAGTGTAGGGCACCCCCAATAGGAAGTTAACAGTTTTATTTTTCCTCTAACGGGACCAATAGGAAGTTACTGGATATGTTTATACTCACCCTTTTATGTTTAATTTTTTCAGGCAAAAGTAACAAGGGAAATAGACCGACAAGGGACAAGAAGGATTGCTATAGGGGAATGTGTAACACCCCAAAATTTTAAGGTATTAAATTTTTCTATCTTCTTTTATTTATGTCAAATTGTCCTTATTTTAAGATTTTAATATTTGGGTGTTATTATATTTGGGATTTAAAGGGAAAAGAAAAGAAGTGAAGGAGGAAAAGAAATTGGAAAGGGAGTAATAATTGATAATAATATTTTATTATTATTACAATTATAATTATTGTTATTATTTTTATTAAAAAAAAATTAATTTTCCTTCCTTCTCCCTCACACGCGCGTGCCCCCTTCCCCCCACCTTCTTCTTCCTTTCTTTTCTCTTCTCTTACCCTAGCCACCACAGCTGCCGCCTCCCCCGTTCTTCGACCAGTACGCACGACCGACGACCAGGAACTCGTCGAAAAGGGAACCCAGTTGAACAGGCCGCACATCGTCGTTTTTTCGTCGTCGTCCCCAGTCAAAATCAAGACCTAGCCACCGTAGCTCCTCCACGCATAGCTCGTCGAACCAGTTCGCACTGTCGCTGCACCCTTTGCCTGGAGTCACCGACCGCCCCAAATGTCTGAACCGCAATTGTCCGTCAAGTTGGAGCCATTGTCGCATTCCATTTTAGAGGAGCAGAGACGTCGTCGGTCTTAACCACGACGATGACATTCATTATCGTCGCGCCTCTCATCAGCACCGCCGCATCTGTTCGTCGACCGACTGTGAGGCAGCCACATGCTTCTTCTCTCTACTGAAAAGTATAAGCCGATCTGCACTCTGCCTTGTTGCACGATCTTTTCGTTTAGGTTCGATACTACTGTCTTTTTTCTACTGTGAAATCGAAGTGGTTTTGTTGGTAACAAATTAAATATGGGTTATATTTGTTTCAAAGTTGTTCAAACATTGCGGTTGGAATAATTGGCTAATTTGTTAATTGGTTCATGAAGGTGTTGAAACTATCGTCAGGTCCTTTGAATTCACAATCAATTTGTGAGTTGTTGGAGTTCGGTTCGACCAATAGTTTGGTAAGCTAGAATTTACATTGAGGAAATTGAGAGGGAGTATGTATTGTGAAATTAATTGGATTTCGTATCCTTTGATTAGGTTCTTTCGTTGGAATTGGTTTGATTAGAGAATTTGAATAAAATGAGGTAAGAGATTTCTACTACTGGACCCATATGTGGATTTCAGTGATTAAAACTATGTGGATTTCAGTGATTAAAACGATTTGACTGTTATGCATGGACTTGACTGTATGGTTGATTGATTTGACTGAACTGTGATGAGTTGATTGATATGTGGACTTAAATGTGATTGTTCCCACAAGATCTCCGAAGAAATTTGGTTCGTGGAGTTGAATTTGAGTTGATGTTGTATTCTTGATGATTTGATGCGATGTGGTTCGATCTCTAAAATTTGATCCTTTGATTCTCTCTCGATTGGATGCTTGCGCTTGATTTGGAGGAAGCGGAGCACGTGATGTTCTAGAAGTTGGAGTCTTGAAAGAAGCTTGTATCTTCAAAGGAGCTTCAATCTTCGAGGGTGGTCGACTTCAGGCTTTAAGGAGTCTTCTAGTTCTTGGAAGAATTCTCTCTAGGTCTTATGGAGTCAAAAAAAGTTTTCCACCACAAATGAGGAGAACTCCTCTATTTATAGAGTTCTCTGGTGGGCTTTATGGGCTTGGGTTTGGTTGGTTCATGGACTAGACCCATGGGCTTTAACCACATAGATTCGGATTATATTTAGCATTTGGGCTTAATTAAGCTTATTATTTTTTTTGGGCTTAATTAAACCTAACCTACATAAATAATATAATATTTAATTGAACCAAAATAATTAATTTGATCCAACTGCTAGGATGAAAACAAGTGGCATTATCAAAATTGGCCAATTTATATTTTCAATTTTTTAATCTGGGACACATGTCAATT
>JBBPDI010096241.1:0-11294 GCA_037974545.1 Cucumis variabilis | reverse complement strand
AATTTCTTAAAACTTTAGTACTTGTTTAAGCTTAGTCAAGGATAAAAGAAAATAAAATTTAAAGGAAAAGAGAATAAAATACTTGGAAGCTTAAGAATTTAACTTTGAGTTTTAGAAAAGATACAAGTTGAAAATTTTTGGCTGAGTATCCAAAACAAGTGCTTTTGTCTTTAGAGGTTAGCATGGACGGCAAGAAAGGCCAAAAGAACCTCTAAGTGAGTGTCTTGGACCGCAAAGAAGAGTTTGAGAACCTCTAAGGTTGGGCGTTTGGATATGAAGTAGGCGGCCAATGAGAAAAGAACCTCCAAAGAAGTATCACTAGGCAAGGAACTTGTCTTTATGGGTTATTTCGCTTAGTGTTGACATTGGAAATGGCCTAGGCAAGAAGAGGCTTATAGGCGTGAAGAACCTCCAAGGACAAGGTGTGGTGTTGAGATGTTAGGCGTTGAAGCTTCCTAAGTGTTTGGCTAGGCAAAATAACCTCCAAAGAGGTTATATAGGTGACAAGGTAAGGGGTAGGTGAGCAAGGAAGCATGCTAGGCGTTTGAGAGGTTAGCAAGCTTGCGGCTAAGGCTAGGCATTGGAGGACTTGTGCACGTGAGGAAGGAGTATTAGGCAAGGTTAGGCGTTGAGAGGGTTATACTGCCAAGTCATGCAATAAGGCCGTGAGGGATAGCCTTGTAAGTTGGACATCAATGTGGTATGACTAGGACAAGTAATTTAAAGTTAGGCTAGGTGTCATAACCGTGTCAAGATACATTTTGCTATCAAGTAGGACGTTCAGAAGGTGATTAGGTGTAATTACCAGGTTAAGTGGTGAGTCTAATCAAGGATTAAATGTTACCTTAATCACATGCTAGGGAATCTATAAATAAATCAGCTTCAGCAATCAATTTCTCACAACTCATCACATGTACAAAACTATTCAAATTAATCTTCGAAGTTCAGAAATTGAGTATAGTTTGTAAGAGAGGGTTGGTGGTCATTTTGGAATCAAGAAGATTTATGTTTTGATCAAAAGAAGACAAGAAGATCACTTCTTGGATGAATCGGAGCAAAGTGCATTCCAAGTGAGCTACAAGATTCATCTTTTGAAATTTGGTTCTCGAATTTTAAGGTAAGTAAGTTAGCTCATTTTAGAGAAACTTTATAGAAGGAAGTTTTATCCAAAAAGTTATGTAATTTAAGTTATGAGTTTCCAAAGATGAGCCATGATTTTGGAAGTTAAACTGGGTTATGAGTAGTGGTCGTGAGTCATGCATGTTGGGCAAGATGCGCGTGTGTTTTGGTCATAAGAGGTTATTTTAGGTCAATTTGCATGCACATGACAAGGTCATGGCACATCCGAATGACAAGGTGGGAGCTTAGGCTGCGCGCATGATATTACCTTAGAGGTTAGAGCAGCACAGGTGTACGGGGAGCACCAACGCATGCACGCCAGGCATGCGAGGGGCACTGGGTAGGCGGCAACCATGTGCGCAGAACCTCTTGTGAGGTTAGCACGTGGTGCATGCCTTCCTCCACTGTGAGGTTAGCACGCGCTAGGCCTCTAGGCCATGTGCATTCAACTAGCCTTGTACCATGTCAATGGGCTTTGATTGACTATTTTCAAGCTGTGTTAGGCTGTCTAGATATTTTTTGAGAATTTTTAAGGTTCTTTTGAATATTTTCATGTTCAAGAAATTAATTAAGGATAAAATATGAATTTTTTAAAACAAAGAGGATTAGGAGAAATTCTCGAGACCAAGGCTATACAAGTATTGTGAGTAACATCGATTTCAAAATATTATTGTTAAAAATGTTTTCAAGCTTACAAGCAATAACTTGTGAGTAACATCCTGATTTCCAAAGTATTATAAAATATATTTTAGGCTTTACAAGTAGAATGATTTTCTATACATGATCTTAAGTTCTTATACAAGTCATGCTATTGATAAATGTTTATGAACTGTTTTCAAGTGATACTATAATTGCATGATCAAGAAAATATTTCAAATATTTTCAAATGTTTTTGTGTCTTGTTCGAATATAACATGAGACCTATTGTATACATGTGGTTAACTTCATACTGATGGTATGGTTGACAAATCTATTTTTAACTATGGGCCATCAAGAAGGGTATATTATTATGCCTTAAAGGAGAAGGGTTAGCTACCCATCGACTGTCTTGTCTTCAGACGAAGGGGTAAATATTGCCCGTGGCTATAGAGGACTGTCTTTGAAAAGATATACCAATGTTTTAAATTTCATATTATGATTGTTTACTGATAAATGTATTTAAGCTTCTATTTTATACTAAAACACTTGTGAAAAACTGTTTTATAAAATCATTGCTCACTAAGTCTATTGACTTACCCTTTGAAAAACGTTTTTCCACTTTCCAAGTACAAATTGTGGATCTCCGCGTGCTAAACATACTACTGTCAGGTCAACTTAGTTTTCATTATGTAAGGATATTGTTTTGTTTCAAAATAGTTATGTGATTGTTCAAATACTTATATATTCATATTTTGTTCATTATCCATGTTAGATTTTATAAAAGATTTCAAGTGGGTCACACTACGGTTTTAAGTATTTCAAGTTAAAAGACTTTCACTATTTGAATGTTTCATGTTTTCAAGTCATGTGTCAGTTGATGTTGTTTCAAAGGTGAACGGCTTCAGTTGATTTCAAGCAACGTCTCGAGTCGAGCAAGCAGGTACTCAAGATGGAACGTGTCAACCTATCTGACAACTGTAAGTAAGGGTTAAATAAGGGTCAAACTTTCATTTCAGGGCATCCCAAATCACTTAAAAACCCTTCTCTTGGGTGATTTCCCTTCTTTCTTCTTATTATTGGCTATATTTCTTAGTTGTCTAATAATTTTAGACAAAGGTAAGCTTATCTAGCTCATGATTGGTAATATCCTTATCTTTAGCTTATTTGTGTTCTTAGTTGTTTAATAATCTTTGTGTTCTTAGTTATTTAATAATCTTTCTAATTATACAATTAAGATCATTCAATTTGATAATGTTGGTGAATTTACATCTTAAACATTTGATAATTATTGTATGTCAATTGGGATAAGTGTTGAACGTCATGTAGCTTATGTTCATAAACAAAATGGTTTAGTAGAATCATTTATAAAATGTTTACAATAATTAGTTGAAAACTAAGTATCATCTTGGTGGCCTAGGAAGTGGTGTGAACGGCCAAACTCACCTAAGTGTTGTGTGTGAGCAGCCAAGGGTGAGAATACAATGTGACAAGCAAACATACCCAAGAGTTTCCTAGGGAGCCACAAGAAGAAGTGTTAGGCATTATGAGTAGCTAGGCAACCTAAGTTGAAGTTGAGTAGTAGGCGAAAAAGGGATGGGTCGCAAGACTATGTAAGTAATTAAAATCCATGGTAGCTTATGTGGCCATTTTTGTTGACAAACAAAGTTAAAGTAGCTAAGTAAAGGTTAGGCGTTGTGTTAGCCTCATCAGTGGGTGATTTACATGTGGCGAACTTAGGATAAGTATCAATTTAATTCAAGGACAGATGATTCTATAAATAGATTAACTTAGAATTAGAAGTTCTTCGCATTATCTAGTGCGAGTTTAATACTTTTGGTTTTAAATGAAAGCTCTATGAATGTAGTTTCTATGTACAGGCTGCTGAAAGAAGAAAATTTTAGAAAGGATAATGAATTACTAAAGAAACCTTAGGTTGGTTAGTTTTCGAAAGAACCTAGAACAATCTTTAAAGATCTTAGACTAGCTAAAGTTCTACTTGAAATCTTGGGCTAAAAGTTTGTGGTAAGCTAATCAAGAGGTTAAGAAACTAGTTTGTAGAATAAAGTTTTATGTTTTTTATGAATTTATTTTAACTTGTGAATTTTTTAAGTAAAATTTGAAAATTGTTGGTTAAGAAGATAACTTCAAAGTCTAAGGAAGCAAGCAAGTCCTTAGCTAGGCATCTGAACACTAGGCGAGGAAGGTTGTATGTGAATTTTGCTTGCAAGGGTGATTTCTATTGCTTGGTCACATAGCACAAAGGAAAGCCCAGCGCAAAGCCATATGGGGAGGAATGCGCTCAAAGGGCATGAATCCAAGCTTGCACTCCCATCAAGGAAACCATGTGTTAAGACCTATACGTGCAAGAGAATTGCTTCAATTAAGTCATGAGACCATGATGGGCATGCAACATGGCCTGAAGGGTTAAAATGTGTTTTGACAAGCTTATCACAAGGTCAGTGCATGCACAATCAACGTTCACCAACCCATGCAATGGGTCAGCCTATGTTAAATTTGGTATATTTCTAAGATTAAGAGGACTAATGAAGATTTAATTATCTTATTTCAGGAAAAGACAAGATAGAGCAAGTCTACAAACTTAATGGATTCAACTTAAACAAGTGAGTGACAAAATGATTTGAAGTTTCCTATTTAAACATGATTTTAAAGAAAATTAATTAAAGCAAGCTATTGAGTGTTTAAGCACGATTTATTAATTGTAAAGTTCTTTTATTTTATATTGGGTTTTAAATCATGAGATTTAGTGTAACACCCAAAAAAATTTAAGTATTTGTCTTAACTAAACTGTCTTATTTTACTTAGATTTTTCAAAATTATGGGTGTTATTTTTTTATATGGTGTGGAGGAGAAATTTAATTAATGAAAAAAAAAGAATTGAAGAAGGAAAAAAATAAATGGGAAAGTAATAGCAATATATATATTAATTATTATATTATTGTTATTATTATTTGGGATATTTTTAAAAATAGCAAAATAAATTAAAATATTTACAAACTATAGCAAAATTTTGGATTCTATCAATGATAGTCTTCTATCACTATAGCATATCAATGCCTATGAGTGATAGAATTTGCTATAGGTTATAAATATTTTGTAAAATTTGCTATTTTTCAAAATTTCCCTTATTATTATTAGTATTAATTATATTATTAAAAAAATGGTCCTTCGTGTGTGCCTCTCCCTATACTTCTTCTTCTTTTCTGTAAACGCCCAACTGTCACCTTCCTTCAATTTTCGTCAGGCCAAATCTTCTCCTCTGTTCTCCAACAAACCTGTAGACATCAACTGCCCAATCCACCGCGTCTCGAACCGCTGTCATCCTACTAAAGTTGAAGTCGAAGCGTTGTCCATTCGTGTCTCTATTTCACAGTCATCGCGTCCTTCATTTCGTAGACCATGAAGCAGTCGTCGCCAGTTCCTTGTCACGAACCCATGTCTGATCGAGTTGAGGACATCAAATCCAATATGCACATGATTTCCTCTCTTTGAATCACAGATTGCAAGCCGACCCACGCTCAGATCTGTTGCTCGCTCTCCTTCGCTTCACTCTCGTACGTCACTGCCACTTTGCCTTGTCGTGAACCGATGGGTTCATGCTTGGGTAAGAACAAATTATGGATTTTGTTTGTTTCATGGCTATTGTTGAATGCTATTGTTGGATTTAATTATTTAAGAAATACTTAATTTTTGAAAGTACAAATTGAATCAGCGAGCAAACCCTTGATCTTCCAAAAGGTTTGGGGTGGAGTTCGATTCTCCATCTGCTTGGGTAAGTTGTCAAATTCACATTTGGGGTCAATTGGATGGATGAAGTTATTTTGAGAAATTAATTAGCTCTCTATTTACTTATGTTTAGGTTGCTTTGTTGACTTTTAGTGAGATAAAGGAGCTTAATTATAGTTAAGGTAAGGGATTTTCTACTACTAATCCCTATACAAAAGTTGTAAAGTATATTAGTGAAATTGAGAATACTGAACTGACTGATCTGAGATGGATTGAATGATAGGCGAATTTAGATATGATGACTGAACTGAGAGCATTGAACTGATTAAATTGAGGGTTGTTAACTGTTATGTTAATATATAGATAGTGTATTGTAGATTGAATTGACTGAACTGAGGTGGGTGACGCGTATGTACAAGTATAATTGTTTGAGGAACCGTTATACTAACATTTGATTATGTACTGGTTAACGTAAATTGATTGAATATGTACTGAACTGAAAGAATGATATGATGGTAGCTTGAATTGTACATTTAATTGACTGTTTAAAATGTTAGATTGGACTAAAGGAAATTATTAGCTTTATCTATAGGGTAGTGTTCCTTGCAGGTGTCCCACAGGATCACCACCTGATGTGCATCCTTTAGAGTACTAGACTGATAGATGCATTCTTTGGGAGCACCAAACTGATATGTGCATCCTTTGGGAGCATTAGACAGATTATGTACATCCTACGGGATCACAAGATTGTTATGATGCAGGATACCTCCCAATAGAAAGTTAATAATTTTACCCCTAGGGGACCAGTAGTGGGTCTTTTACTGGGTATATTTATACTCACCCTTTCATGTTTAATTTTTCAGGCAAGGATAATACAAGAGGCATACCGACGAGGGACAAGAAGGATGCGTGACTGCCATATGGGAACTTAGTTTTCTTAAAATTAGCTTCCACTTATAGTTTTTTTTTAAAAAAAATTGTTTCGTGATTGAACTGAGTTTATGGATAGTTATTTTGAAAACAGTATTTTAGAATTTGATTTGTTTGAAATAGGGTCCAAACAACGTTTTTTCTTGATCGTTAGGATTTCAAATAAATTTCACCATATTTTGTGTAAATCAAAGAGTTTTGTTCAAAATAATGACTTCGACATAGATAGAAAAGTTGGGTCGTTATATTTAGTTAAGTATTCAAGCATGCGATTTAGCAAAGTATTTAAAGCAAAGCATGTTTACGAGAAATGATTTAGAAACAAGCATGAGTATTGTGAGAATTCCTTTACAAGCATGTTATTTAATCAAGTGATTATGTTTAAGTTTTATAAGCTTGTTCTGCATACTGATCTATACATGAGATATCCATAGATAAATTAGAGTCCTTCGAGGAAAGTTACTATGTGTGCATAGAGAAATTTGTCACTAGTTTGATGGAAGAATTCTACTTTAGTGAGGACCGTTGATAGTATCAATCAAATTATACTACAACATTGTCTAGTTTTAATAAAGATCTTTGTAATAGTTGAATTTAATCCATGATAATAAAGCTTTAGGAGTGTTGGACAATCCCCACTACGTCGTAAGTCAATTAGGTATTAGAGTAATAAAAAAGTTTTAGATTATATTTAATTATTTACTCCTTAATTACTAAGATTTCTTAAATAATGTTTGATTTACAAGCATATTTAAAATAGTCACTTATTGAAATTTTAGCTCATTCTTTCAAATGTTTTTCACTTTTTCAAATAAAGGTCGTGATTTTTAAGTCTGGTGACAAGATTGGAATTGATATGCAAAAAGTAAAGAATTATGCAAAATATATAGGCAAGGTCGTTATCAACACATTTATGTTTGGAAATTAAAGTGGTTGCAAAGGGTAATTACCTAAACCGCTTTGACTTTTACCGTAGCTAGGTGCAAGCTCAGGTGTCGAACCCAAGAGAGTGTCAGATAGACGCTTTCTTGAATGTAATGCTTGAAAAGAATGAGATTAGTAACAAAAAGAAAAGAAAAGTATTGAAAACAATTTGAGGGAAATCATAAGAGAGAATGAGAATGGAAAATTTGGCTTGTAATATAATTCACAAAAAGAGAATTTAAAGATTGAATTCCAAGAAGAGAAGTGGGGAATAGGCTTAGGCATGGATTTAATCTTATCATTGAATCAAAGAAAGTAAAGGAAGTTGAATCATGTTTAACTAAGAGGGAATTTTTTATTCAAGGTTTCTCACAAGATCAAATTGCTTGATTTTCGAAGAATTTTGAATCAAAATTCAAGAAAAGTGAAAATTTTATGGGGGATTAGTTTAATTCTTGCAATCTTAACTAATCTCCTAATTGTTCTTTAAGGAAGATTTACAAGATCATTCATAATATTGCAACCAAGGAATTAAATGAAAATTAATTTGTGCACTAAAAAAGAACGCATTTAATTTCCAAAAATTGATTCAAGAATAATTGAAATTTATAAGGGATCAAACAATTTCAAGAATGAGAGATACAATCAAGAATCAAGAGAATTTTTGTGTAGAAACAAGTAATTCAATTAATCCTTGCACTAATTGATATACTTAAGCTAAATTGCTTACAAAGATTGAATCAAAAAAATCAAAGATCAAGAATCAAAATTACAAGAATTAATGAAATTGAATCAAAGATTTAATTCTTGATACAATTGATTTATGATTCTAACAAAAATTACATCAAGATCAAAGATTAGTTAAACCCTAATTATAATAAAAAATCAAAGTAATGAAATTCTCAAAGATTAGAATCACCTAAACGCAAATTACCTCAAGAAATTAGCCTTGCATCTTCAATAATTCTGGAAAATTTGTTGAAGATCCAAAAATTACAAAATAAGGGTAAAGAATCTAGAATTTGGGAGAAATTGGGAGTAATTTTGGAGGGAATAATGAATTGAATGAGTAATTAGGGATTATTTGGGGTATTTATAGGAAAATTGGAGAATTATAGCAAATGGACCCAAAATTACACTTTCAAGTCCATTTCCACTTTAAAATACAAAAAATTGACATTTTTTGGATTTTTGCATTTTATTTACGAAAATGCCATTAAAAAGTTGAAGAAAAATTGAAAATGCATTGGCTGGGATTTGAACTCAGATGGCTGAGGGGCGCGCGCGAGGAGATTGCACCACATGGCGCACAGAGATAGGTTGAGATGAGAAGACACGGATTAAAGGCTCAAATGAGATAATAATTTGTGCGTGAGGGGAGACTCGAACCCGTGATCTGAGGGACGCGCGCAAAAAAGACAAAATGACATTATGCCTTAAGAAATCTGGAATAAAAATGCGTCTAATGAGGTTCAAACTCGTAACTTCGAGGCGGAGTGTGCGCGAGTAAAGGGCTGATAGTTGTCAATCTTCTTCAATATTTACCAAAATGTCCCTTTATGTTTAATCTGCCTCTTTCTTCTTCGTTTGAACTCCGAATTAGGTGATTTTCGTGTCGTTGGGTTCGTATTGAAGTCTATTTTCATATTCTGCATAAAATATAAAAATGGTGAACATATGCATGATAAGGATTGAGAAGAGGCTATTTTTAAACAAATCAATATTTGCTCCAACATCTGGCCTACTATTATTAGTCTTTTTTCCAGTCATTTAGGTTTCTTTTGTTATTTGTATATCTAGACCATGAATTTTTTGTTTTGGTAGATATGTTTGTGAGAGACGGTTGGTTATGCTTGTGTCTTTGGAGTTTGAATTTCCAATCAGTATGGTGTAAGTATCACATAGTTATTCTAAGTTTGTTTATATGAAATATTATGCATGACTTTTCAGTTAACATTAAGTTACTGATTTAAGTATTACACAGTTATTCTAAGTTTGTTTATATGAAATATTATGCCTGACTCTTCAGTTAACATTAAGTTAAGAGTCAGTAAGTTAACAAGATGAAATATTACATAGTTATTCTAAGTTTGTTTATATAAAATTTTATGCATGACCTTTTAAAAGTCAGTAAGTTAACAAGTTATCAGTAAGATAGAACGATACATGTGGCTTCCCACCTTCTTAACCCAAAAGAAGAGAGTTTAGGAGTGTTGTGGCTTCCCACCACCTTTCTCCGTTGACGTCACTCCCTATTTCATTCCTCATCTCTATTTCATTTCTCATCCCCATCTCCGCAAAATTATCCACAATGATTGAGGCAGGGATTGGGTTCCTCGTGGGGAATTTTTTCATCGTTTGTCATTTCTTTTAATTCCCCGGTCATTTAGGTCAAGCATGCACCTCATTTTAACTATGCTTTTGGGCATTTTCTCTTGTTAGGTATTAGATTTGATGATGCTTTTGGACATTTTCTCTTGTAGGTATTAGATTTGATGATGCTTCAGGCTGAGGTCGATACTTCAACCTTTTATATTAGGCCCATTTTGATATTTGATTGGCACCCTAGCTCACACCAAATCATGTTATATCTTCTCAACTTTCACATTATTATTTGATGTACTTTTGGTTCAAACTCAACCACAACACAACTATTAGAGTAAACTAATAATTGACATTAGGGAATAGTGTTAAAATAATGGAGAGAGTGGGAAAACGATATGGTTTTCCTTTTGACAAATCCTCACCTCACATGCATATCGCTTTACGGCCACTAGTTTTTCTTTTCTTTTCTTTTTGTCGTTTCTTATATTTTCTTCAAAACTTATCATCCATTAGTTTATGATAATTCATACCCTTATCTCATGAAATAAAAATATGGCTAGTGATATAATACATATGTTAAATGTGGTGTCTTGTTTTATAAGCACAATGATTGCTGTGTTAAGCTAATTAATAATAACGAAGTCAGAATTATATTTTAATATAACAAAATAAATTAAAATATTGAAAAATATATGCCATAAAGATAAACATTTTTTTTGTTATATTTTTGCGACACATAAAATTATATTTAAGAAACATTTATAAAGGATAAAACTTATGTATGGTTACAAATACGACAAACTATCAAATTTTATCTAGATCTAGACATTTGTGGCTATCGTATGTTAGACAAAAATATTGATCTAATTTATGACAATTTAACATAAATAGTTTATGATATTTTGTCATATTTGTCAATATTATTTTTAGCAGTTTGTCTTAAAAAAACTTTTTTTGTTAAATGTTACTTTTGATTCCTATTTGTATGTTTGCAGCCATTAAAGACCTCGATTAAACTCTATTTAAACATCTATTGGTTTCCTAAATTTCATAATCTCCAATCAGTAAAAGACCTATCGTTAGGCACTAAATTCATTGAAGACGAGTCGCTCTAGACACTAAATTCAATTATTCATAAAATAATAAATTGAAAGTGAAAATTATGTATTAAAAACGTTTAAAAATAGTAGACTTTACAAAATATTTACAACCTATAGCAAATTCTATCACTGATAGTTATTTATATGCTATAGTGATAGAATCCAAAATTTTGCTATAGCTTGTAAATATTTGAATTTATTTAGCTATTCTAAAAATTCTAAAAATGCCCCGTAAAATCATTATTTGACACATCGTTTGCTATCTTCAAATAAATAACAAAAAATAAAAAAAATTCAGAAAGTCGGAGAACCATGAAACTTACCTTTTTGAGTTTGTGGGAAACGCTTTCCATTAATGTTTTTGTTTTTGTTTTTTTGTTTTTCTCTTTTTCGAACATCCATAGTTGTATTAATAGATAAAGCTTAAAGTGTCGGGAAATACATAGGAAGATTGTGTAAACAGTCATGAAAGCTTTATTATTCAATAGTCAATTGGGATGTCAAAACTTTGCA
>JBBPDI010096226.1:0-11295 GCA_037974545.1 Cucumis variabilis | reverse complement strand
AGTTGGATTCATGGCAATCTAATGGAATATTCATATATATGTAAAGTCATGAAATATTCATATCTATGTAAAGTCTTAGAATTGATTATATATGTATATAGTGAATGGTTTTATTTGTATATGCTTGAGTTTTGAAACTATATTTGAGGAATATCGTCGATCATATATATATTTATGAAACTATTATTGGACAACTGTATACAGTACTATTAATAGATTGGCACAATACATGAACAAAAATATAATGCAATTACAATTTTTAAAAAAATAAAAATTGTAACATGCTTGACGGTTTTAAAATATCATAAACAAGTGCACTCTTGACAATTTTAAAATGTCATAAACAAGTACATTCTTGACGGTTTTAAAATGTCATGAACATGTACATTCTTGACAGTTTTAAAATGTCATTAACATGTACATTTTTTACGGTTTTAAAATGTCATTAACATGTACATTCTTGACGGTTTTAAAATATCATAACTAGGTCAATTCTTGACGGGTTAAAAATGTTATAAACAAGTTTATTCTTGATGGTTTTAAAATGTCGTGAAAATTTATGTACTTGACGTTTATAAAACGTCAATGTTCAATATTCTTGACGTTTTTATCAACTGTCAAGAACTTCAGTTTTTTTGACGATGGCTTCAAGGACGATTTTAAAACCGTCAAGAATGGTGATTCTTGACAGTTTAGAAACGTCAAGAGAGCCTGTTTTTGTAGTAGTGCTCCCCATTTTTGCACTTCTTTGTAATATTAGTTGTTCATATTGTACAATGGCCTAAGGCCTATATTCTTTACATATATTATATATTTTATACCTTTTCAATCAATCAGTTTTTTACTTTTCATTTGTCAAAGTGTTACTAGTAATTTAAGTCATATATAGTTTTTTTTATAAGAAATACAACTCATAACCCTTATTGCATTAGTTAAGCTATATTCATCGCTTGTGTAGTGTCAATCGCCAACTACCTCAGAGGGAAAGAGTAAGAATAAAGCTAATGCACGTAAGGAGGAGTTTGGAAAAAAACTCCACCTTAGCGAGATAACTTCCAATATTTGTATCCTGAAGGCGAACAAGTGTAGGCATTAGGCACCGAGAGTTTGTTGTTCTTAATCGTAAAGTTATATAAGTGTATTAAGTGAATACTCCTAGATCTATCTTGCCTAATCAGACTTAGTCATGTAGATTTTAAACGGAGACTATGTGTGGCATTCGATGACTTTGAGAGGAGCACGCCATAATCATAAGTTAATAAGTAAGTTAAACCGCATCAAGCTCTTGCATTTCTTAATCGCCTAATGGCACGTAGACCTTCCTTCACTCTTTCTCCCATACAAGTTAGTTCACATACAATTCCATTTCGCATCCAATTACTCCCCTTTACAAATTCTCTAGGCGTACATAAGTAGTTTTAATCCTAGCTCTAATTCTTTTATACCTTTATAATTAATTCTCATAATGCCCAACTAATGCGTAATTCGCTAGAACTAATGTCTAACAACAATTTCTAGTGTTCGACCTTGGATCACCTAGGTAAACCTACTGTTTCACTTGCACTTGGACAAGCAGTAGAAAAACATGTACTTAACGAAGACTTAAGTATTACCCAATGAAGAGGTACATAGTGAGCATTTTTCGCATGCTATGATCATGACCCACGACCCATCGCCTAGAATCCAAGCATGCTATACAAATATTTATGATGAGTGCATTACGTGCGATGACCTGATTTAGTGATGTATTGCATTTACGTTACACACACACAAAATTAGTACGTGCAAAACGAACAAGCAAGTTTTTGGTGTCGTTGTAGAGGAATTGCTTTATAGATGTCAGAGTAGAGTCTTACTTTGAATTTGGGCAAAGCATTTGATTTTGGTGAATTACGCATTAGCCAAAAATTGCATGAAGAGGTTCAAGGTATCGGAGTAATCTGTGATTGCTTGAACCAATCCCAAGATCAATGTATCTTTTGGTAGATAGCCAAGAGGATTCTCAATGGATGCATTTTCAAAAATGAAGATGAGAACCCCTATGAAGGCGTCAAAGAAAGTGTCCCCGCGTGAAGTTGGTGTGATTTATATTTCACTTAGCCACATGATAAGGACCAAGAAAGATCACTTAAGCCTTACGATGAATGATTGGAGTAGAGACTTATTACGATGAGCAATCATGATGCAGAAAGGTTACATTTGTGTTACACATACACGAAATTAGTAAGTCCAAAATGAACAAGCAATAATCAATAATGCTTATTGAAATAATAATAATAACATTTTATTAATTAATAACGGTCAATGAATTAATTATATTTACTATCTACGAATTTTAGGACATAAATCCCAACAGTTTGAAATTTCGGGGATAATAGTTCTAAAGGAGAAGAGAAATTGTAAACCGTGATTCTCAAGTCTTTAGGGAATTTTTCAGTATTCTTCAAATTTTCCAAGGAGTATAAGAGTGTACTTCGGTTTAAAGGAGTAGGAAAAATAATTTGTACCGGATTTTAAGTATTTATAGCTAAATTAAAGACAAGTATAGTGATTTTGAGCTAAAAAGGAATTTTACTTCAAGACTTGGTTAAAAAAGAATTTTACTTCAAGACTTGGTTAAAAAGGAATTTTACTTCAAGACTTGGTTAAAAAGAAATTTTACTTCAAGACTTGGTTAAAAAGAAATTTTACATCATAGGAAGCACGTTGTGATAGGATTGAAGTATCATGAAAACTCAAGAGAGAAAAATGAAGTCAAGAAAAAGGGCTAGATGATAAGAAGGGATGGACATGGTATGGAAGGGAAGGAGAAAGTCAAAGAAAGGGGCTTAGGCAAAGACAAGATAGGATGGGCAAGGCATGCCATGAAAAGATGTTTTGTTGTTATTAAGCAGGTCATGAAGAACATGGAAATAACCTAAGAAATCCCTAGGGTAGACTAGGTAAGGGTGTCAAGACTAGGGCATGCCAACAAAAAGTAATTGATAGATGTCAATCTCGAGCCATGCAACCTTTCTATAAATATAAAAGCTTTGAGGGAGAAGAGCATTACATCCACTCATGCCATGTCCTTGTTTCCACTTGCTACATCTCAAAAATTGAGTTTATTTTATAGTCTTGGGATGTCGAACAAATTGGAGTAAGAACGGTTTGAGTTTGACTTGAGAAAAGGGAGAAAGGTCAATCTGAACAAGGTGCACTTCTGGACGGCTACAAAGGATATTCTTTGGATATTTGAGCTGTCATTTTGAGGTAAAATACTTAAAATATTTCTAAGAAACTTTGTAGAAGGAAGTTTTGTCATTTGAGTTCTGGATTTTGAGATATTAGCCTCCAAATTTGAAAGAAGAATTTTAGCCAAGAACCCAGTTTATGGACATGAGCCAGGGAGGCTAAGCAACAGAGGCATGCACACGTGGGACAAGGTGCACAACACCATGTGTGCGCAGCATCCAGCATGCAACCATGTGTGTGCACAAGGGTAGAAAGCGTGCAAGCAGCCTCTGCAGCCCATCAGCACACGTCAGCCGTCCATCTCGCATGCCAGTCAATGCTAAAGGGCATTTTTGGGTCGTTTTTTTATATTTGTGTCATTTCTAAGTAATATTTTGATATTTTTATGATTAAAGGGAATTAAATGAAATTATTTTCCATTAATTCAGATCAAGAGGAGATAGGGAAAATTCACAAGTCAATGGTTGAAGCTACCATCAGTGAGTGACAAAATGATTTCTAAATGTTGATTATAAATATAATTTACAAGCTACCATTTAGATATGCTTTGAAATGATTACTAAGCTTTACTGATTATGATATTTGATTTGCAAAGCTTGTTATGAAAAGTACTTAATTTAAAAAAGCATGTATTTATTAATGAGATTTTCAATCAATGTTTATGAGCAAGCTTGAGTTTTTGAGATAAGATTGTTTACTATTTTAGAAAGATACTTAAAAAGCATGAGTTTAATGAGAATGGTTTTAAAGGAAAAACCCATGATATTTTGTATACCGAGTTCTCGACTATCAATGTGCACAGTCTGGGGTATGGGACTTTGCTGACCACTTAACCAGCTACTATCAAGATTTGGCGAGATAGTAAAACCAAAGGTGCGCTGCTATCTTGACCAAGATTTGGCAGGATAGTAAGACCAAAAGTGCTCTACTATTGTCACTGAAATTATTAAATTAGACACGGTAGGTCGAGCTAGTTACTATCATGATCAAGTTTCATGGGTATAGAATATATAGAGATAAAAGAGTACTTGAAAGATAGAAAGAGTTTAGCACAAGGAAGTTCTTAAGATTTATTCTTATGTCAAGCATTATGAATGATATTTCTACATTGTTTAATATTATGTTTAATCCGGAAGGGGTGTGACACCAAAGACCTACATTCTTTAATACAATGTATATTTCTACATTGTTCAATCCATCCATGTTTTAACTGTTCATTTGTCCTTGTGTTAATAGTATTTTAGGTTTGTGATAAGTTCTTGATAAAAAGTTTAGCTTATAATTCTTATTGTATTAACTAGCCGGAAAGGGCAAGGAGCAAGGATATGGTTAACGCGCGCAAATAGGAATTTGAAGACAAATTTCACCTTAGCGAGATGACTTCCATCATTTTGTATCCTGATAGGAGAACAAGTGTGGGCATTAGGTGTCAAGATGTTGCTGCCTTAAACGCAAAGCTTTATAAGTTTTACACATGAACACTTCTAAATATACCTTGTTTAGTTAGCTTTAGTCATTTGGATCCCAGAAGGAGACCAAGTGTGGCGTTTAATGACTCCAAGAGGAGCACCTCTTAATCATAAACTAGTTAAGCAAGTTATATTGCATCAAGATTTCCATATAGCTTAATCGCCTAATAGCACTAGACATTCCTTCATCCCCTTCTTTAATACAAGTTAGTTCATTCACGCCTTTACCGCCTCAACCATCTCATTAAACTATCTTTACAGATTCGCTAAGTGTACATAAGTAAAACTAGTTTACCTTACATTCTTTCATATTGTATAGAGTTCTTGAATATCGCCTAATTGATAAATAGACCCTAGAATTAAAATTTGATATCAATTCACTGTGTTCAACTCTAGACTATCCAGAAAAATCTATTGTTTCACTTATACTCGGACAAGCAATAGGAAAACTTGAACAACGAGCACTTACAAGTATGTGGTGAGGATATTGGGAGTATTTTGCATGCAATGATCATGTCCACTCGCATGATGAATTAATGACACATCATGAGGAATTAAGTATACACATACAATACAACAACATAGGCAACAACACTATTTTCCAAGTTGCTAAGTGAGTGAAGTTAACCAATCACGACAAGCTATAGGCTAGGTTGCGTGAGATCGACTCTCAACAAGCATTGATCTCGCTAGTAGTACATAACACACTCTCCCTAAATCCACATTTTTTCTACCAACAGGAAAAGTATCGAAAAAATTTTGTGCATATTGTCGTACATATACGGAAACGTACAACAATAAGGGAACGTGGAAAAACCACCCACTTTTCCTATTAATTTAATACTAATATTAAAATATTATTTATTTATTTAATAATTAATTAAATCATAGTTAATTAATATTTCAATTAAATCATACTTAAATGAATATCTCTCACATAACCTATAGTTTTAATTTAATTAAATAAAATTAAACTAAACTATTAATTCATTCTCTAATTAATTAATTTCTAAAATAAATATCTTATATTTAATTTATTCCAAATTTGAATCATATCCAAATATAAATTTCTCTCATAACCTATAGTTTTAATATGGAGCTAATTCACATTAAATTAATATTTAAACTTATTCAAATATTTTATTCCCTCGTAAATTAATTTTGAATCATATACTAAATTAAATTTATATAATAAAGTTTAATTAAAATATAAACTTTATATTATAATGTATCACCATACATTATATTAATTCTCAAAGTAAATTTGAACATTTCAAATTACAACCAACACAAATAAATCTCATTACCCTTTACGAGTTAGAAAGGGGACCTCATGGACTTATGATCAGAAGTTACAATGATGTGAGATTAATTGACTAAACTCATTAACCACATTAATCATCCTTAATTGTGCGTACATTCCACTAAAGATTCACAGTTGAACTTTTTTCGCTATAGATATATTTTTGTGTCCACAGATATAGACCAATAACAATAAGTTAGTCCTTTACAAGTGTTGGTAACACCAATTGGGTCTAATTATCGTTTTACCCCTAGGTTAATTATAGTTCTTAAATATCAGTGTTCCTCTAATGAACAATCTTTTTATGGTCCAACCATTAAATAGAAACCTCTCTCGCGCATAGAGAAGGTAGGACCCTATGTTCAAGTTCCGAAGACACCATTTAAGGGAACACTCATCTACTTACCCTAAAATTGGGAAGAAGTGAATTTCATCTTCTATGATTTTGTTTCCAGTTCTCTCCCTCGATCTTATCCCTAAAATGATAGGCATATTGAGTCGACAATCTGACCACTCTCATCTATATAAATCAAAAGACAATCTCTTAGGAATAGGAGTTCATAATACACTCAGGATTAAAACTAAGTTACCTAGATCATCTTAATGAAATAGAAATTTAACTAGTTAACAAAATTATATCTAGTGGTTACTATTTTGTAGTCTGATCTTATGCAAACTCATTGCATAGGATACCCTCACTCACATATCACCTACACGAACCCATTGGATCATTGTGTTTGTATCAAATACAAAGTGACTCGTATCTATAGTGTTACTAGGATAAGGTATCCAATTTCATCCCTAAACTACAGACCCTTTGAGTTGTATGTCAAACATTGATCCCTGTATATCTTTGTTGTTCAAGACTTATAAAACAGCTTAAGATGTTAGTTTATTAGATTTAGGTTATTAAGACAAAGCTAATAATATAATCAATAATGTTTTGTTGAAATTATAATAATAACACTTTATTAATAATGGTCAATGAATTACATTTACTATCTACGAGCTTTAAGACATAAAACCCAACAGGTTTGTTATATCAAACCAAATAATTTCTTTTCAAAAACTTTGAAATGAAAGATATGGGTGAGGCACCCTATGTGATTGGAATTGAACTATTTCGTGATCGAACACATGGATTGTTAGGATTGTCTCAAAAGACATATATTAATATAAAGTTATAGAGAAATTTGAGATAGACAAATGCGCTTCAAGTGTAGTTCCAATTCAAAAGGAAGATAAGTTTAGTATCATGTAATGTCCAAAAAAAATGAATTAGAACGAAATCAGATGGAACTCTATATCTATTTTTTTGAAGCTTATTGCATGCACAAAGTTGCACTAGGCCATACATCAGTTTTACTTTCGGTATGCTAGACAGGTATCAAAGTAATCTAGGAATGGATTGTTGGAGTGCTATAAAGAAAGTTTTAAGGTATCTGTAAGGAATAAAGTTGTAAACCTCGATTCCCGAGTCTTTAGGGAACTTTTAGTATTCTATAAATTTCAAAATTTTCAAGAAGCTTAAGGATGTACTTCGGTGAAAATGAGTAGGAAAAGGAATTTGTATTGAGATTTTTAGTATTTATGGTCGAATTAAAGATAGGTATAATGATTTTAGGCTAAAAAGGAATCTTACTTCAAGACTTGGTTAAAAAGTGAATTTGAGCAATATTTTCCAAATATCATAGAAAACATGTTTTATAGGATTGAAGTATCATGGAAACTTAAGAGAGAGAAAAGAAAATCAAGAAAATGGGCTAGATGATAAGAAGGGATGGGCATGGTATGAAAGGGAAGAAGAAAGTCAAAGAAATGGGCTTAAACATGGTATGACAAGATGTTTTGTTATTACTAAGTGGGAGATGGAGAACATGCAAACTACCTAAGAAAATCCTAAAGTAGAATAGGAAGGGGTGTCAAGACCAAAGCATGCATGCATAAAGTAGGTGATAGATGTCAATCTCAAGCCATGCAACCTTTCTATAAATAGGGATGCTTTGAAGGAGAAAAGCATCACATCCACTCGTGCCATTTTCTTGATTCCTCTTGCTAAAAACCTTACAAATTGAGTCTAGTTTCTAGACTAGGGCTGTTGGATAAATTTGAGCAAAGAAGGCTTGAGTTTGAGTTGGGAAAAGGGAGAAAGGTAAGTTTTTGGAGCAATCTGAATAAAGGTGCACATCTAGAAAGCTATAGAGCACATCATTTGGAATCTGAAGCTGAAAACTTGAGATAAGATACTTAAGCCAATTTTAAGAAACTTTATAGAAGATAGTTTTATCGTTTGAGTTTTGTTTTGTGAGTTATTAGCGTCCAAACTTGGAAGAAGGATTCTGGCTGAAAACCCAGTTTCTGAGCAGGACACAGTGAGGCCAAGCAAAAAGGGCCATGCGTGCATGGCACCAAGCGTACAACACCATGCGCGTGCAATATCCAGTGTGCGCCCATGCCTGCATAGGCTAGTAGCCTCTATCGCCCATTAGTGTGCCTCAGGCCTCCCTCTGCCTCTCATCGGCGCACGTCAGCCAATGCCAAAGGGTGTTTTTGGGCAACTTTTTGATAATTTTGTCATTTCTAAGTAAAGTTTTGATATTTTTATGATTAAAGAGAATTAAATGGATTTATTTTCAATTAATTTAGGTTAAGAGGAGATCGAACAAATTTACAAGCTGAGGAGTTAAGCTACCATCTGTGAGTGAGAAAATGATTTTAAGTTGATTTTCTGAACATGATTTACTATCAATTATTTAAATCATGATTTGATGATTGAATGCTTGAGTATACTGATTTACAAAGTATTTATAAAGCATGAGTTTAGAGGTGCTTTGACAAGTAGGTATTTGTTAACAAGATTTACAAGCAAGTATGTTTGTGATAAGTTTCCAAATTGTTTAAGTTAAAGAATGATTTTAGAATGTTTTGGACTATACCTACAATGTCCTAAGATATATATAGAAACCCTTCGAGGGTTATTGTCTGTGCACAAAGGTTCCTTTGATAAGGGTATCCAGTAGATACCTAGTTTCCTATCACTGGGATAGATTAATGAGATAATGGTCTACAGATGCTTAGTTTTCCATCTCAAAAGATGAGTGCCTATACGAATGTCTAGTTTTTCATGTCATTGTAGTTATCATGAGATATGACACTACTGATGCTTAGTTTTAGTCTCATAAATATTGTATCACGAGATAAGGCTTCTATGCCTAGTTTATTATCTTCGTCCTAGTGGTACTTCTAGGTATAGCAATTGAATGAGTAATTTGAGATAAATATTTCAAGATTGATATACTTTTATGTGAAAAAGTAAATTGTTTAAGACTTGCTATTTCAAAAGTATGTTTTTAAAACCATCACTCATTGAGCTATTTTGCTCACCCTTTCCAAATATTTTTTCACTTTCCAGGAAGAGATCGTGATCTGAGAGCCTGACTGTTGTCTCCAGTCAATTGTGCTAGTTTTGTTAATAGGTTTCGTTACTTTTGGTTAGCACTTAAGGTTAAGCCATGTCATGTACGTTTGTGTAAAGGTAAGTTAATCAAGTTGTTTAGTTTTTTTTTGATTTAACTATTGTCTGTACTAAATGGCAGTCAGCCTTAACTTATTTTAAGGTTTATGTAATAAAGTCTATTTAATCTAATCTATAAATGTTGTGTTATTCAACTATGTAAGTTCTAAATTTGTTTAAGTTCTTCAGCATTCCAAAAGGTTCAGTAGTCAAGGTCAACTGATGTTCAGAAGAGAACGATGTTGGTTGACCGTCGTCTCTCAGGTTGAGAGTAGGTGATTCGGAAGGGGTGTGACAAAACGATTATATGCTTACTTACTAGAGATTTAATCATCTTGAGGTGATTGGATATTTAGATTAAGATGTTTTCAAATGTGTGGAAACACGAAAATCCACTTTTTGCTATTTGTTCTTATTAACTGAAGGAGAAATTTCATGGAGAAGTGCAAAACACTCTATTGTCGATGCATCCACTATGGAGGCTGAATTTGTAGCATGCCTTGAGGCTACAATTCATGGTTTATGCTTGCGGAACTGATATCATGACTTGGAATTGTCGACAAAGCCGTTAAGAATTTATTGTAATAATTATGCAACAGTTTTTTTCTGAAAAAATGACTAGTATTCTAAAGGTGCTAAACATATGAAATTAAAATACTTTGTCGTTAAAGAAGAAACAAAGGGTATCAATCGAACACATTCAAATACATTGTAGATTCACTAACTTAAGAATTGTCACTAAAGACATTCAATAATCATGTTGAACGTATGGGCACTAGTAGATATCATTATTGAAATTAAGATTATGTTATTTGGCACTTTGAGCTCATTTATTTATTGTTTCTGATTTTATCTCATGGTTTTGTTATTGAGATTAGTATATACATAAATGAAATATGTAAATCAAATAGGACATTATTTTTTATAAAGACACTTATTGTTGGATCGTTATTGATTATATTTATAGATCATGTTAAATGAAGAACTATTTTAGTGATACATGGAAGGGATATGTTAATGCAAGGACGATGCATGACCGCCAAGATCCTTTAATATTTCCTTTGACTTGACATGATATGTTATGAAGTTTAATTTTTTTTATTTTTAATTTGTGCATTATGTGTTATTTTATCTCTTTCGGGCCTATTTTTTTATTAGGCCCATTAGATAAAAAGATAATACACTAATTATACAACATAATGGGTGGTGTGTATAAATAGAACCCTAGGAATTGGTCCTTTCACTCCCTCATTCAAGTAGTTCTCTCTTCCCCATCAAGAAACCTAATTAAGTTTTGAAGAAATGTCAAGTGAAAGAAACACAATCCCCCTTAGAAGACCATTCATGGATCAAGATTATATTATTCTTTAACTTAGGAGAGTTCTGCTTTTTGGGAGAATTCTCTCTAGACTTTATGGAGTAAAAAATTTATGTCCCACAAATAAAAAGAACTCCTCTATTTATATAGTTTTTTAGTGTCTTTTATGGGTTTAGGCCTAGTTGGTCCATGAACTTTAGTCCAGATAAATAATATTCAAGTGGACCAAAATAATTAACTTAACCCAATGGTTTAGGATGAAAACACGTGCCATCATTAGAATCAGCCAATTTATACTAAATGTAAGCATGATAAACCGAAAAACTAGCTAACCAACCAAACCACAGTAGGTCGGTCAAAAAACGAGAAGGGTCGGTTGGTGACAAGATGTGAATTGATATGCAAAAAAAGGTAAAAGATTATGCAAGGTATATAGGCAAGGTCGTGTACATTAGAA
>JBBPDI010096174.1:0-11298 GCA_037974545.1 Cucumis variabilis | reverse complement strand
GCTATATTTGCAATTTTTTAAAAATATTGCTATATCCTTAATTATTATTGCTAAATTGGTCATCCATTATAATTACCTATTTATCAAATCTAGTCATAGGGCTAAGATTGATGTTTTTTTAAATTTGGTTAAATCGAGCCCAAATATGAAGCTGAGGTCGAAGCCTGTCTGTCAGGTCCTTTCCTTTATTTATCAAATCTAGTTCTAAAGCTAAGATTGATGTTTCAAATTTTGTTAAATCTAGCCTAGATCTGAAACTGAGGTCGAAGTTTGTCTAACAGGTCCTTTATTTATCAAACTGCTAAGGTTGATATTTTTTTCAAATTTAGTTAAATCGAGTCCATATCTGAAGCTGAGGCTGAAACCTTTCTATTAGATTCATCATTTATCAGACCTAGCTTTGGAGATAAGGTTGATGTCCTTTTCATTTGATAGTTTTTTTTTCTTTCTGTCTCTCTCTAAAAAATAAAAAAAATCGGCTCAAATACCTTATCTATTTCCTACATTTTTTCATTTATTTATGTTTATTTTTTATAAAAGAATTTGAATTTTGAATTTAAATTTAAATTTTAAAATTTTAAAAATAAAAAATAAAAACAAAAACAAATTTTAAAAAAATAAAAATAATTTTTTCCCCTCCTTACTTTTCTCAACCATCCCCACTATTTTTGTTTTCCTCATCACCGCGCTCTACCCTCTCACTCTCCAACTTTCTGTTACTCTCCCACTCTTCCACTTTCTCTCCTATAGTTTTTACTCCACTTCACTCATCTAAAAGTAAAACGATCAACCTTGCTCTATAAAAAGAGAAAGGAGTGATTTTTTCAGGAGGCACGTTGAGATTTTTAAAGGAAAGGTACACTTTTAGAATTAGAATCTTTTCATTTGCTTGTGATTTGGGAGAATTTGAGAGGATTGAGAAAAAGGATTGAGAAGGAAGCTTTTTCTCTAAATCAAAGGTGGTTTCAATTTTATTGGATTTAAGTCAAGCCTATTTGATATGTAAGTTTTTTTTTATTTAGGTCAATTTAATTACTGCTACTTGAAATTTATTGTGTTTTTTTTTTAATTCATGGTTCATGAATTATTTGGTACTCATTTGACATGCTGCTTCAATTGTTTGACATTGTTTGGCATCCTGCTTTAATTATTTGATACTCATTTCGTATTTTTGTTAATTACCCATTTGAATTGGCACTCATTTGGTATCTCTGTTAATTACCCATTTAAATTATTTGCATTCTGCATTCATTAATTAGCATCCTAACATCTTCGTTAATTATTTGACACTTATTTGGCCTCTTGTTAATCATTCATTTATTATTTATAAATTAATTAGCATAACATCCTACTTTAATTATTTGGCATTCATTTGGCATCTTGTGTTAATAATTATTAATTTGCCCGTGTTAATTATTTATTTGAATTATTTACCTCTTGCATTATTTAATTAGCATCCTGTCATCTGCTTTAATTACTTACACTCATTTGGCCTCCTCTTAATTGTTCATTTGTGTGCGTTAATTATTCATTTGATATTAATTAATTAACATCATGACATTGTTAATTATTTGACACTCATTTGGCATCATGTGTTAATTATCTATTTGGCATCCTGTGTTGATTATCCATTTGATATCTTGTGATAATTATCCATTTGGCATCTGCGTTAATTAATTATTTGACCTGACATCATGCGTTAATTACCTGGTTTGCATTAATTAATTATTTTTCATACTGCCCTCTTGCATATTTTTACATCATGTTTATATTATCTTTGTATTTATTTTCTCTCTATATATTATTTTTATCTCAACATATTACCTTATTTATTTCACAAGTATTTCTTAAATTTCACAATATTTTGTCATTATTATTATTATTATTATTATTTATTTTTCAATTTAAATATAAAAATCTAAATTGGAGAAAAAATATTATTTTTTATGGATTTTATAATAGAAATTCCATGAATACATGAAATTTCTCCATTTGAAATTTAATTAATAGATTGTCTTTAAAATTATATACACATTTCATATTTTAAATGAGACTGAGTAGTATTTTCTATGAATTTATTAATTCTTAGATACATGAAATTTCTCATTAGATACCTATGATAGAGATTAAAATATCAAATTTTGGTATCTTAATATTCTTAAGGTGAATATAAAAAATATCATTTGAAACAAAAATAAACTTCATTTTTCTAATGGCTCCTATGCCCCTCATAATTATCAATTCATGCTTAGGTTTTATTTTCTTCGATGTGAATTGATAACCATGAGACATTTAAAAAAACCTTGTGAACTCGTTTAATTTAGTTTAAAAGATAAAATTGAGTAACTATTTTATAGGTGTTGTAAGGGGCTAACACTTTTCTACACACAACTGACTCTCGAACTTAAATTTCATGAATTTACGTAGACTATCTTTTCATTTTTATTTCTTTGGGTGACCAATCACACCCTAATATGGTTGGTGGCGGCTCTAAAACTATTTATTTATTAAAATTAAATAAACGAGAAGGTCGACCGCTCCGCGTCGTAATCACATCGCTACATGACGTATGTTAAAGATCTCTCAACCATAGGTTCGAAGAGTTCTGAAAGGTAGATACTTCCTACATTTTAATGTTTGGATGTCACACCCCTTTCTCAAGGTGTCAGTGTAAAAATTATCTATTGTCAAAACTCCAAAAAGTATTTTGTCAAAGTAAGAAACTAGCAGAACCTTTCATTCTAGACGTGATAGAAATAAACTTTACCAAGTCAAATTCAACAACAAAGAAAATAAAATAAACCTTACTAAATCAAATTCAACAAAAAATAATAATAAACCTTACTAAATCAAATTCAACAAAAAAAGCTGGATGAGTTTTTCCTAAATAATTGGATAAACTACACCTAATAAGAAATTTTATAAATATTTTAAAAACCGGTCATTTTTAAAAATTGCAAAATAAATTAAAATATTTACAAAATATAACAAAATTTTGAATTCTATCCTTAATAGTCACTGATAGAGTTCTATCATTGTCTATAAATGTTATTGATAGAACCATAGACTATCAATGTGTACTATTGATAAAATCCAAAAAATTTACTGTATGTTGTAAATATTTTGTCAAATTTGTATTTTTGACAATTCTCCTTCCAAAAACAATATATTCAAAATCGAAATTACTCCCAAGGAGTTGGATCAAAATCAACTTAGTAATTGTCAACAACAGCACAATAAGAATTAATGAAAAAGTATGAACTTTCAATTTACAAACCAACATAAAATTAAAATGGTATATTGTCGTCAAAATCATGCAAGCCACTTCATTTAATTTGTTATATAAATCTCTGTTTCATAAGGAAGGAGTTGTGTACTGCAAGATAGCTATGTTACCTACGATGTTAATATGATTCTACACAATTTACTAGAAATAATAAATTAAAGCAATAAATAAAAACAAAAGATTTGTAACCCACTTTAGTGTAAATCTCTACGTCTGGAGGTGGAGTAACCAAAAAAGATAACTTCACTAATTAACAACAAAATGATATGCAAATACTACAACGTAATACACATTTATTTGCAATATAATGATTACACAATTACAATGACTCTCAAATAACTCCATCACTCAACCGCATACCTAGGCTTCTCCTAGGTTTGAGAATCCCTCTTGCAGTGACTTAGGCTCTCCCTAAATTATAATATTAACGAATAAAGTCTTAGGCTCCCCTTACAACAAAGAATTCCTCTATGCAAGACTCAAGCTCTATCCTTAGGTGGTGAGATCTTTTTCTCACTTTTATTGGGTTTTTCCTTCTAAGAACACAATGTTCCATTTTCTAGATAGCTTAAGCTCTCCCAAGGGTTTAGAATCCATTATCATATGAAGCACAATACAGATGTAGTAAGTTAGAGTAAGTCTCCAAGTGATGCAACTCTCTTGCTTACAAACACAATCAATATCAACGATCTTCTAGCATAACAATGCTCAAGAAAAAATAGAACCACCAACTCTAGCCGGAGGACTAAATGTCCTTTAAATACAAATCATAAACACAAAAGAGAAACCTTAACTTCTATAGCAGTAGTCACATATTGAATAAGGACAAGACTATGACAAATAAAGGTAGTAGCTAGAGAAGAGACAACCAACAAGAAAAGTATTTTGCACGATAAACATTTCATAGAACATTCCTTTTTCATAAACTACCAGCACAATGACATCTCTAATAAAATGTGAGGAGGTAGAAACAAATGTTGCAATCCCATAATGTCTAACAAACTCTCCGTTTGGCATTTTTTAAGCAGAGACAACCATATAGATCATAAAGAAATACGACACAACACCACCCAAAACCAAACAGTAACAACAAAAAGCAAACTAATTCACAATCTCAGAAAATATTGGAGATATGCTCTTTGATGATCCTCCAAATGTGGTGATATTCTATTAGTTGCTAAGATGACGGAGGAGATTCAATTAAAATAAATCCCGATGGAGAAAAGAATACATAGCAACAATAGGAAAGAAAAAGAAGATGGCGACGATGAAATTCATGGAGAAAAGTTTAGAATAAAAAGTTTACTGAAAAAATGTAGCGAATTTATTGTTGTTCATCACAAAATAGAGAGAGAGAAAGAAACATTACTAACTTATATTTAATTCAAATAAAGATAGGTAGAATTATTGAATAAACAGTGAAATATATTTTTTATTATTGAAATTTGAGGTTGGTGTATATTTATTTCTTAAAGTTTAAATATATCCATCGTTTAAGATATAGTTTTAAATGGCCATTGAATTAAGTTTTACTGATAGTTTTCTATCAGAAAAATAATGTGGCAATGTAAGTTGATTTTTTTTTTTCTAATGATGTGTTGATATTAATAAATTTTAATATTATTGTTTTAAAAACTTATTTCAAAATATGGTTGTTTCGAAACTATTAGATCGAGTCCGCCTGCCACGATTGCAAAGGGTAATGAAAAGTAAGGAGGACACTCGGCCTCTTGGCTAGTCAAACTCACAGACTTGCCGCCTACGTTCTATATATCTGATCGGCGGAGAAGAGGGATGAGTGTTGTTCATCTCCTTTTAAACCCCACTTTCTTTACACAAACTCATCCTTTTTTCTTCAATTCCACATTCGGTCCCTCCTCCAAAGCTCCTTCTCTGTCTCCACTCACTAAATCTTCATTTTCCAAAATCTTTACTCACTGCCCAAAATCTTCTCCTTTCAAAATTATTGATAGGCTTTCACTCTTCTTCTCTCCACTTTAAATCATTTGTTGTATGCAATTTGTTTTTACTTCTTAAATGCATATTTTATAAATTAATTATATAAATTTGTTCTTATCCTATATATTCTTAGACTCTGTGTTTGTTCGGGAAAAAAACCAGGAAAGATGTATAATTTTTTCTAACTAAATCATTTTGTCTTAAAAATAAAAGAGATAATAGATCATATTCTAAATAATATATATATATATATATATAGTTTTCTTGTCCAGTGAAAGTTTGAAAAGAATAGTAGAAATGTTATTCAATTTATAAGTTTCTTTTCACTACGAGAATAAGAATATATTTGTCCAGTGAACACTACAAGAAAAATGGTTTCCGACAACAGTTATTTATTGTTGCAAACAAAATTCATGACAATTATTTACAGTCATAAAAGTGGGAGTCATGGAAAGTTATTCCATGACAGTTTTCAAAAACTGTCGCAATAAGATATTTCATGACATAAAATAAATATCGTTAATTAATATTCTATGACAGCAAATAACTGTCATACTTTATTTTCTGACAAAAAATAACTGTCATCATTCGCGAATTCGTTTATTGCGACATTTTTTAAATGTCATCGATATGTCATCCGCGACAGTTTTTTTAAAAAAATGTCATTGTTCTGTTATTAACGACATTTATTTCCTGCCCACTTTAGGGTATTCGTAACAGTTTGTTTAAAAAATTAAATGTCATTGTTTCATTATTGACGATATTTTTTTTCAGTCAAATATAGTGCAATTGTGACAGTTTTTCTATAAAGTTAAATGTCATTGTTTCGCTACTGACGACATTTTTTTGCTGTCAAATATATGACAATCGTGACAGTTTTTTTTTATAAAAAATTGTCATATTTTATCTATTGATGATATTTTTTTCCTGTCACAGATAGGGCAATCGTGACAATTAATTTTGTAAAAAAATTGTCATTGTTTTCGTATTAACGACAATTAATGACTGTCACAAATTTGTATATTACAACATTTATTCCTATTGCAAATTTCTCAATTACTACAGTTTTTTCCTATTCTCCTTGCCGCTCCGCCATTACACGAACCATTTGAATGACAATAATGTTATAATACATCACACCCATACAGAAAAAATTAGCCGACACTTTAATATATATATACGCTATAATACAATTTATAATATTCGTACATTTTCAATCAAGTTCCAACAATTTACAAGTACGGAATCCCGACCCTTAATCAAAAAATATTTTAAATAGCATCAGAATACATATAACAAGATTTTCTGCAAAAGCATAAATGACCAACCGGTAAGCCTTCATCTTTGAAAATGTTCTTTGAAAGTAAACTCATGAAGTTGTCGACTCCATTTGAACCTACAAAGACAACATGAATATAATCAACCATCACAGGACAAGAGAGTATAACTCTTATAGAAAATTTCAACATTGAGCATTACCTATCACTACATGCATCGATAAGAGAAACAATTACGTAGCAGAGCACAAATGTAGAATAACAACGTACTTTAACATCCACTTGGTCTACAATATTGGAACTTTTTACAAATTACAACTCTTGTATCAATATTAATACAATATTGGGGCTGATAGTTGGTCAGTGAGCTTTTGGGGCTGATTGTTTGTTCAGCTTGGTATATTGGTTCTCTGGTTTCTGTTTTAGTTCAGACGATTATCATTGGCTCATTGGTTTTGGAAAATTTTGTGTATGGATGGTTGTGGTGTATTTCTCTATGTTTGTGTTCGATTAACTCAGTCTAAATGATAATGGGTTTGACGTTTTTGGTTTGTCCTTGTGTTTTGACTTCTCGTTTAACTTTGGGCTGGCTTCTAAACTGATGATTAATTTTCTTATGTGTGTTTATCCTGGGGTTTTGTCAATGCTTCCGCTGTTGAAATGTTGATATGGATAAGATTGATCAGAAAAAGAATGTTGGTGGTGTTTGACAAAAAAGGGGGAGTTTGTTGAGTTTTTGTTTGTCAAATAAATAATTCTTTTTCAACCTATTTTTTAAATCTTTTTAATATATAGGGAGTTTTTGGTTAAGGTTGTTTCCTTCTAATAAGGAATCTGTGATCTTGTTGAGAGAGATTTTTGGAGAAGATATATAAGGGTAACTTGATGATGCTTGACGTTGATGAAGAAAATTAATTTGTAGTTCAAAAAAAATTGAAACGTCCTAGCAAACAGAAAAAGCTTGAAAAAGGTTATCGTTTTATTGATGGTGATTTAATTTTGTGGAATATGGAGATTCCGTGGAAAGTAGCATTCTTTGAGAAGAGAAGGAATATTCATCAAGGGCATTGAGTTGAGGGATCAACTCACAGATTCAGGGGGAGCCTAAAGTTGTCGTCAACAAGATTCTGGTTATATTCAGGGGGAGCCTGAAGTTGTCGTCAACGAGATTCTTGTTATATTCAGGGGGAACCTGAAGTTATTTTAGTTATTGTTATAACTATTTTATGTAACTGAAGAAATATGCTACTTATGATGAATAATATTCCTAATCTAAGCAAAGAGGCTCCCCAGACGTAGGCATATTTTCCGAACTGGGTTATCAAAGTGTTATGTATTTTGTTTCTGTGTGCCCGTAGTTAATTTTGTAGTTAAATGCATGTGGTATAGCTAAATATTATTTAACAGTATCATTTTTCAAAATTGATTACTGAAAAGATTGTATCTTTTATGCTAAAGTGACCTCCACTAAGGATCGTTAAAATTTCCCAAATATACATAGATCTTTAAAAAGGCTTTTAATGAACATATTCCAAGAGCATGAAATATCATCCCAATCTTCAAAAGTTGAACCACTAGGAAGAGATGCAAGTTTGAACAATCGAAAAAATGAATCATTTAGAGATGAACCAGCAATCCACGTATCTAACCAAAACTATACTCTAACCATTAACTCACTCAGAAACTAGTTAGAAGGCAATGGGCATAAACAAAGAAAACCAATAAATAAAAGGAATTCCTAGTTCTAAATTCAAACAGATAGAACTAATGGAGATGCTTGCATTAAAAAAAAGCCTCTTTTGTTTATCAATCCATGCATAGCTCTAAATTTCTACAAATCTTCATAGGAAATAATTTTTTTTTTTAAAAAAAAATACTCCCTACATAGATTTGTGGCACAACCCTTCAATCATCGTTTATTATTCAACATAGCATCTATTGGACTGTCCTTTAATTTGATTTTAGGCCCAAATTGAATGGAGTGGAGGACAGCTCGAGACTTGGTAGAAAAGGAAAAACAAGTTTTGTTTTGTTACTGTACACTTGCCAGAAATCCTCTCTTTTCCTTTATTATTCAATCTGCACATAGGCAAGGAAACGTGAAGTAAAGAGAAAAATAAAGTACAGTAGAGTTACCCTTTTATTTTCTCTCTTTTGCCTTTTGCATCTTCCTCTTATAAATCGTGGTTCGGCCAAAGAATGCCTACATCCACATGAATGATCATTTTCCTTGATTTTAAAATGTGTACAATATTTTGCTTGTTTCTTTTCTTTTTCTTTATCTACTGTAAAGGAAGTGATGTAAAACTTAGACTAATTTTTTTTAGATACACCTTTATATTTATAGGTGTTTACAGAGAAAAAGAAAAAATAACAGAAAAACTAAAAAAATATATTGTTGAATTCAATTTCTACCGCATCAAATAACCTTAAACAAAGTTCTCCCTACAGTATTGCATCAAATTACATTCTACAAATCTTCATAGAAAGGATAAAGTAAAAAGAACAAGAATAAATAGCCTCATCAATATCCAACATCAATCTCACTAAAACATTCAATAAAACTTGAAAACTACACCAATGCACATAAAAAATTCAAACCCAGAAGAACGATCAAAACTAAACTCACCATTGTTGCCAAGAACATGAAGGGCGATCACAACCCATTCCAAACTTTTGAATATAACAAAAATAGAAACCAAGAAGAAATATTGAGAGAGTTAGAATAAAAAAGAAACCCACTGATCGAAAAGAAAATTATGAACAAATTCAAAGAAATTTATAATTAGGATTTTAAATTTTGAATTACCTCCAACCAAGAGATCGTAACAGATACAAAAACAATGGCAATGGTGAATAGAGCGGCCACTGATGGCGACGACACACCGGCATTGACAATGATGATGACACCGACCCTGACAGCAAAGGTATGAACAACAACCCTAGTGAACTCCTTTTCTACCCATCCCTTTCCCCTTCTTCGCATATTTGTGAAGATGTGAGGGTTATTTTAAAGGCGGACTCCCAACGCTTTACTAAAGTGTTCAGATATATCCAAGAATTCCCAACGCTTTTGTTAAAGCATCAGGATATATATCATAGAATTCCTTATGCAACTTAAAGTTTCGAGATTTCTATCCTATCTTGTTGCCTTAGTTTGTACGTCGAAAAATGCCCTAACTTTCGACACCATATCTCCTGACAGTGTAAAACGGCATCTGGAGATCTAGAATTTCTTGTAGTGTATTATAATTGATAATTAAATGCAATTAGTCTAAGTTTAATAATCAACAATGAATCCAATGAGCACAAGTTTGGCTACTAGCTAGAGATATAGTCAAATGGATTTCATATAGTTAATAATGTAACTTTCAAATTACATGTTAATTATATTGAACCAAGTTAGAATAAAAGCTTGGATGTGTCTATAAAGGATGGTCTTCGAGCTAGTTTGTTGAAGGCCCAAGTCAATGAACATGGATAACATGTTAGATTCTTGTGGGCTCGTCTCTTGATATTTGTTAAAAGTATTATTTGTGGAAATTAATTTATTAGCATCATTATTGTCATAAGATTTGAGGTAGATTTATTATTTTATTATTAGAAGGTTTGAGGCCAATATTTTATTAAAAAAATATTTTTAATATAAATTATATTCTTTTAATTAAAAGTTTATCTCAAGATATTATCTTTTAAAAGAAAGATTTGGTCGTTCAAAATTTTATCTTCCCTTCTTTCGTGGAATATAGTCATATCTTGTGTTCCTATTTATTTCGTGTTTATTGGTATTCTTGCGTGGGTGCAAAAAATTGAAGGACGATTTGTATCCTTATGAAGCGATTGAACAAACAAGAAAATCATTCAGATCGTTTAGATTAGTTGTTTTTTTCTTCTTCAAAGAAAAGCCTTTCAACTCAAACAAGAAGATTAAGTTTCACTATGATGAAGAAACACCGAACCTTAATCAAATGATTGATGATAAACTTGATTTTAATTAGGGGGGGATCTACACCAACAACACCTTAATTCGCTGACTGATAAAATACATGATTAAGGAGGATATTTTTATTTGAAATATAATAGTGATTGATTTACTTATAGTAAGATAGAATCACTCAAGTACAAGATGAAAAATATATGATGAAGAATATGTGTTTTATTCTCTGTACTTATAACCATAAGAATGCAATTATGATTCATATTTCAAAGAAATAAAATCTCAAATCTTGGGTCAAGGACTCTCCCGACGTAGATGCAATATCATCAAACTGAATCAACAATATCTTGTGTTACAACTATCTCTACTTATATGCACGGTTAGTTGTTCTTACTGTTGATTCACTAGCAGTTCATCTCAATTTACTGTTATTGACGTTTTTCTTATTTTATCAAAACAAAGTCAAAACCGATGGATCCGTTATAATAAAGATCACAAAAAAAAAATGAATGAGTATAGATAAACCTCATTTGCCTATCTATTTCTCCCAACTGAGAGGGTGATAAAGTTACTAATAATTAATAATTTGTTATTAATAAGTAACTCGATCGTGACCAAAAGAGTTGATATAATATTTTGTCATTAATTATATTATTTTAATATTTTCGTGTTTGTGACATGCAGATTATTATGATCAATTATTGCATTAGGAATTAACTATTTGATATTGAAATAAAACATATTAATTTAACAGGTAATTTGAGAATTAGATTAACTATTGTATCCATTGACTATATATCTCTAGTAACCAACTTGTGTTCATACGTTTCCATTAATGA
>JBBPDI010096148.1:0-11300 GCA_037974545.1 Cucumis variabilis | reverse complement strand
TTCGACATCTTTAAATGTTTCAACCCATTTTTAATAAACATCTCAACCCCAAAAGCATAATCAGTTGACATTCTATTATTTTTCATCCAGGATTTATCCATATTATATAAGATGCAACTTAATCTAGAAAAGAAAAAAAACAACATAAATTAAGTAATCTTAAACTTGTGAACTTAACTATAATCTATAACTTAACTATAATCTACAATAATACTTAAAATTTATAACTAAAACCAACAAGTTCTTTATACACTCAAATAACTATAAAACTCACAGTTGCATCAATCAAGTAACAAGCAAATATCAAATTAAAACCATCTACAAAGATCAAACACAAACTTCTAATCATCATTGCGACATATTTCCAAATGAAGTGAAACAAGAGTACAATCAACATATCCAAATATATAAAAGAGTACAATCATAGCCTCATAGATTTTGGAAAAAGATCTTAGAGTTATAACCTTTGTCAAATAAATTTTCAAACTTGAAATAAACAAAGATTACTACTACATGAACTAAAGTATAAGAATTAATAAGAACTTTTTAAGATTAAAGAAATAGAAATAACTAAATTTCGATTCTCTCACTTATGGTGATGTGAAAGTAGAGAGATTGACAATTAAAAATTTTGTTCTATACTAAATTACAGGAAGAGTTAAGAGCCAATTTGAAAGAGTAATAAATTTTTTCCCTTTAATTTTAAAGTGTTATTTCATTAGTTCGAAATCGCCTTTACTCTAACAAAAAATTCCATCAAACTCAGAAACTTATAAGAGAAAATTCAATGACAAATTCAGACAACAAAAACTTCAACACAACAAAACTTTTTTCCTCTTTAGACTGTAAGAACTTGAAATGAAATTGTCACTCCAAAAGAATATCAAAATTCTACCAAATGGTCGGTGTAGATTGTATATAAATGAAAAATTAACTTAAATGAATCAATTAGTAGGAGGCTTAAGAATCCATCTCAACTGCCAAATCCAAGAGTACATGACTCCAAGTGAACAATATGTAGAAATCAACATTAGTGGTACAAAAGGAAACTTACCGACTTGAATAAAAGGATGCAAAAACTGAGCCCAAATTTCAATTCAATGAAAAATTGAGGATAAAATTGTTTTTAGAAATTGAGAATTGTAGTCTCTGTATATATATTTTTAATTTTGTTTCAAGTTCATGAATTGTAACAATAATACAAGAAATAATACCACACTTTTATTTCTAAAAAATTACCCAAACCAAAAATTAGATCAAAGTTGAAGAAATTACCCTAAACTAGTTGGCTGGGCACGGTGGTGGCAACAATGGTGGATTTAAAGATGACTGGGCACGAAGGATTTATGCGACAAAAGCACGAAGATGATTGGGCACGGTGGTGGATTCGAAGACGCGATTGAGCACAACAGTGGGAAGGATTGACGACGACTAACTTGGGCAGGAGGGGTTTCTTGTGGCCGAAGCACTAGGGTGACTGACTTGAAAGATTAGTTTCAGGCACGACAATAACTGAGAAGGATTGACGACTGCTATATTAAAAAGAGAAGAGAAGGGAAGAAGACTAGGTCACACAATGAGAAGAGAAGAGAAGGAAATCAAAGAAGACTGAAGAGAAGAAAATAAAAATTGGTAGGAAAAAGAGTAAAGTAAGAAAGAGAGTGAAATTTAGTTTTTAGAACCCAAAAAAAAAATAAAAAGAAATTAAAAATTAGGAGGTCATTAATGTCGGTTTGTACAAAATAAAAAAGAAATTAAAAATGGAGAAGGTCATTAATGTCGGTTTTTACAAAATAAAAAAAAATTAAAAAATAGACGGACCATTAATGTCAGTTTAAAAATGACATTAAACCCATATCATTAATGTTGGTTTACAATTGACATTAATGATCCACTTTTTCAAAAACGACATTAAAGGCAAAATTTCAATTTTTTCTACTTGACATTAAAGGGCAAATTTCTTATAGTGTCATTTCTAAAAACCAAAGAAATAAAAAATCAAACAGGCAAACCAATTGATCGATGACACTTAAAAGCGTCCAAATGAAGCAATGCTACATTAGATTGAAAAAAAGGGGTTATGGCAAAAACAACGATCGACCCATTTAAATGCATAATAAACAATAACACTGCGCTCAGAAATCCTAATGCATAAATGAACAAGAAATAAAATATCTAAGATATCATAATTTAATTAGCTTGGCCATAATACGTTGTATTTCATAAGAAAGTATGAACAAATAGACTTAAAAGATAAAACAACAGTAAAAAAGAAAGAAAACATACTTAGGCCTTCTCTGCAAATTCTCAAGCTCCGCAATAAATATGCAAAGCATCGCGCTCCATTACCACACATTTATAACATACAAGTTCAAAAGAAATTCAGATTCATACATAATTGATAGACATTCAATATTAGCCACAGACAATTATTTATGAAATGAGCAATTAAGTACATCCAATTCACTACCGTCATAATTTTATATCCTCATAGAAGAAACGAAAACTAAAAAAGAAAACCAAACCAAAAGAGTAGATAATCAAGATGAGTAGCCTCTGTTGTCAAACCATTTCTATTAGCAACAAATTAAGGCACTAAATAGAAGAAAAAAAACCCATATAGCAACAAATTGAAGGTACCAAATCAATAGCTTCAGAGACCAAATAGATAAAAACATGAAAATTAAGGCACTAAATCTGTAATTTTACCAACAGCTTCAAGCACATATAAATTCCACAGTAACTTCTTTTGCTCATATTATTATTCTACAACACCTATAGAAAAGAAAATGTAGGAATTTGCACAATCTTCAAATTTACCAACATTCCAATGATCTAAAGTTCATCTACCTATTTAACCCCAATTTCTCATCAAGATGAGCAATATGGTTAAGTACAAAAAAGAAGAGAACCAAAACTATGATCCATAAAAAAAATAATAAGAATAGAATAGTTGAATAAAAAAATAATAAGAATAAAATACAGAGATCCATGAGAAAGTCATTATATAAAGCTTATAGTTCAAATACTTACATTAAAACCCTTTTAGTAAGAAGTGCATAGAGTTGCATCATTTTCCATTCCAATGATAAAAAGAGCAACAACTTGAACATACACAGTTGGCCAATATGGTGATACCATCGTTCCTCCATCTATGAACTGTACATCAAGTGCAAATGGGAGTCCTAACTCCCTGAGAACTCCAACACACAAGATCACAACATATCCTCCAGAATCTGATTCAAATGCTTTGTCTGACCATCAGTCTGAGGATGAAAAGCTATATTGAAGTCCAATCTTGTGCCCATGGCAACTTGAAGTCCTTTTCAGAACTTGGAAGTAAAACAAACATCTCTGTTGGAAACTATGGATACTGGCACTCCATGCAGCCTCACTACTTCAGTTATATACAGTTGTGCCCACTTACTGGCAGTATAAGTGAACTTCCATGGAATAAAATGTGCTGACTTCATGAGCCTGTCAACAACAACCCATATCACTGTATAACCCTTTAGGGTCCTAGGCAGTCTAGAAATGAAGTCCATAGATACATTCTCCCACTTCCACTCCAACATACCCAAGGGTTGCAACAAAGCTACTGGCTTCTATCTTGGTGCCTTTACCTTGGCATACCAGACATTTACTGACAAAATCTTCCACCTCTCTCTTCATATTTCTCCATCAGTAAACTCACTTCAAATCCTTGTACATCTTTGTATTGTATGGGTGTATAGAAAATGGCAAACTATGTGCCTCGATCAATAACTCGGTCTTAACTGTACTGTTTGCTGGCACACATAATCATTTCTCAAACATGAGTCCCTCATAAATGGATATAAAGAACTCCTCAACTTGCTGTGCTTCTACTAAGGAGCGCTTATCCGCTAAATAAGGGTAGTGAGCTGGGAAATAATAATCTCTATCTCAAAGTTGGTTGTACTGACAATTGAGCAATTGCGAGGAAACTTCCCTTACTGAAACTGCAAGGTCTTTATGCAAATGAGTGCTGCAGAATGTGATACCTTTCTACTAAGAGCATCAGCTACCACATTCGCCTTACCTGGGTGGTATAAAATCTCACAATCATAGTACTTGACTAATTCGAGCTATCTTCACTGCCTTATATTCAACTCCTTTTGAGTGAATAAGTACTTTAAGCTCTTATGGTTAGTGAAGATCTGAATCTTCTCACCGTATAAATAGTGCCTTCAAATCTTCAGTGCAAAAACTACTGCTGCCAACTCTAAATCATGTGTAGGGTAGTTTTGCTTGTGACTCTTCAGCTGATGGGAAGCATAAGCAACCACCCTACCTTGCTACATCAATACACAACCCAATCCTTTCTTAGAGGCGCCGCTGTAAATCACATAACTCCCAGATCCATCTGGCACTGTAATGATTTGTGCAGTAACGAGTTTCTGCTTAAGGTCTTGGAAACTGTTCTCACATGCTGGGCTCCAAACAAAAGGAGTTTTCTTCCTGGTCAGTTGGGTTAGAGGACTGATTATACGAGAAAAACCTTGCATGAATCTTTTGCAACAACCTACTAAGCCTAGAAAACTTCAAACTTTACTAGCTGTAGAAGGTTGAGGCCAACTAGTAACGACTTCAATCTTCGTTGGGTCTACAGAAACTCCCACATTGGATACTATATGACCAAGGAATGACACCTGCTTCAGCTAAAACTCACACTTGGAAAACTTGGGATATAGCTTATTGGCTCGAAAAGTCTCCAACACCTGATACAAATGCTCCTCGTGCTCAGCTTCTGTCTTAGAGTAAACCAAGATGTTGTCAATAAAAACTATCATAAAGGTGTATAAGAAATCCTTAAACACTTTGTTCATCAACTTCATAAATGCAGCAGGAGCCTTTGTCAAGTCAAAGGACATTACAATAAACTCATAATGTCCATAACGAGAACGAAAGGTCATCTTATATATATCACTGTCCCTAATCCTCAAGTGGTGATATCCCAAATATAAATCGATCTTAGAGAACACAGTGGCTCCTTGTAGCTGATCAAATAGATCATCAATTATGGGAAATGGATATCTGTTCTTGACTGTCACCTTATTGAGCTCTCTATAGTCAATGCAAAGACACATCGACCTATATTTCTTCTTCACAAACCACACTGGTGCTCTCCAAAGTGACACACTAGGTCAAATAAAGCCCTTTTCCAACAATTCCTACAACTGAACCTTCAGTTCCTTTAGTTCAGCTTGATCCATTCTGTATGAGGCTCTCGATATGGGATCAGTGCCTGGTTCAAGCTCTATGGCAAAATTAACCTCTCTGTGGGGCAAAAGTCGTATAATCTCTTCAAGAAAAACATTTGGGTATTCCCTTACTACTGGCTCAGATGATAAAGATACTTTAGGCCCTCTGGTGTCCACAACACTAGCCAAGATACTCCAAGTACCCTGGTTAAACAGCTTACTAGCCTTCATGGCTGAGATAACTTTGGGTAGAACCACAGTCCCTGCCCCCTTATACTTAAAACTAGTTGCCTTAGGAGGGTTAAAAACTACCTCCTTGCGGGAACAGTCTATGCTTGCATGGTTAGCGGATAGCAATCCATACCTAATATTACATGAAAATCTCGCATGTCCAATACTAATAAAGTTACATCTAAAACATACTCTACCATTTCTATCTGACATGCTTTTATCTTTTCTCTCGATAACATAATTTCTCCAGATAGAGTGGAGACAGACAACAGGTAACTCAAGGGTTCTACTTATAAATTCATATGCTGGAAAAGCAGTGAGAATATAAAAGAATTAGAGGACCCCGAATCAAATAATACTAAAGCAAGGTATCCCAAGATTGGGAGCATCTGTCGACACTGTGCTAGCTCTCTCGACCTCTTGCCTATTAGTGGCAAAGACTCTTCCCTGATGGGATGTGGAGGTTTGGTTCGAAACAGCTCCAAATAATTTCTGAGGGCACTTATCAGCTAAATGCCCAGGTTGCCTACACCTGTAACACACTCCACTTCCTACTAGGCAACGACCTGAGTGAGACCTCCCATAATTAGAACATATGGGTAAAACCCTCAAGGTTTGGCCTATCTGGACGGCTTATTGTCAATGTCGTTAGAACAAATCACCTGATCTGAAATTTCTCTGTGGTGCTGTTATAGGCTGTTTCTTAGCCTTCCGTTTTTACCCTAAAGTTTGCCCCTTTTTTGCAGCCTTGGCCAACTCTGTCCTCTCATGCAAACTCAAGTCTACTGTCATACGCAGAGCATCAACCTGGGTGGTTGGTCTAAGGATGCAAACAAAATCTTGAATCTCTGACTTGAGACCTTTGATGAACTTGTTAGCTCTCTCAGCCTTGGTTCTCACTAAGTCAGGTGCAAATCGAGATAACGCATCAAACTCTTAATCATACTCTTGCACGGTCATGTTGCCTTGCTCCAGCTATAGGAACTCCTGGCACTTTGCCTTTCTCACTGTGGCGTAGAAGAATTTTCCATAAAAGTTCTTCTTGAACTGCTCCCAGGTGATGTGAACTTATATCTTCATCCAGCATCCTCTCTGTGGACTTCCACTAGCCTCTGCCTCTGTCAATCAGTAAGTACACGACACACTGAACCTTCTGGTCATTGGGGCACTTCATATAACAAAAGATAGTCTCCACCAAACTCAACCACATTTGTGTCTTGGTGGGGTCTGCTAAAGATCCATTGAAATTTCGAGGGTTATACTTCCTGAAGTCCCTTAGATGCTTGGCTTCTGCTGAAAGCATATCTGGTATGTTTTGGGCTACAACTAGAACATGAACTTCTGTAGCTGGAATTTGAACACCTATAACCGGTGCCTGAACAGAAGCTGTCTGGGTCTGCGGGGTAGGCTGTCTTTGTGCCATTACTTCAAACAATAAGTCTCTTTACCTTTACTCCATGGCAACAAGGTCTGCTTGAGTGACAGGTGCAATAGGGTCGACAACTTGTACAGCCGGTTGTCCCCTAGGCTATCCTTCAGACTGCCTTTCAGGTTATCCCTCAGGTTGGTTACGTCCAGCTTCCTTGCCTCCTCTACAACGTCTACAAACACTTCTACGTGGTGGCATTTTTTGTAAATTCCACTATTAAAAATCTTTTACTACGAGTTCATTCAGAACACACTTACTTATTATCTAGTTTAATTCAGGCAAGGTCATCTGCACAATCTTAAACTATAACGCCCCAAGTCCAGGATTCGGACCAGGATTTGGAATTCAGATCTCCGACATTCCCTTGCATCCTCTACGACCTGACAACATCATCCTTACTATCCTTAAAGGCTTATTAGAGTGAAAGTTATCCCCACAAACTAACATCCCTTTCAGCATGTTTTGTCCTCACTCATGCATCCTAGGAAAATTTCCGAGAGGTCACCCAACATAGAATTTCTCCAAGCTAAGCACGCTTAACTTTGGAGTTCCTATGATTAAGCCATCAAAAAGGAAGGTGCACCTTGTTAGTAAAGGTATTAACTTTTAATTCTCTTAAGTCTTTCTTAACATTACTTTCATGTCGTCATGATCCCTCTCAGTCAGATGTGGTACCAGTTCATTCATATCTCCCTAATTCGAGCATTACATACATGGAAATATCACTTTGTGCTTTTCTGAGACACGATGGAATGTTCTTGCAAGCACTAATCCTTATGAAAAACTTGATAAACTTCAAATATTAACTAGTCAAATGGAGATCCAGCAGTCAAATGGTCGTGTCTTTATTTCTGCCAAGGATTGTAAAATTTTAACAAGCAGTTTGGAGAGTATGGCTAATACTCGTGGTTTAAAACTTCCTTAAAGCATATAATGTCCATTACTTGAAACACCAATTTTCACCCTTGAAGTAAACATGGATTGGGAATGTGATTTTGGGACACCATCGAGCCATTATCTACATTCATTTCCCATTGAAGGAAAAACTTGCAAAATAGTTTTTGATCCATTTAGATCAACTTCTCTGTCAGTTCGATGGAATTTCTCACTTAGGCCCCCTTTTTCTTTGGGTGAGAAACAATTGTTGGATAATGTTGAGAAAACTAGTGAGTGTTCTACAAGACTGAGTTTTAGAGCTCATGATCTTGCTTGGATTGTTAACTTCTAGAATTTGAATTACTTACCTCCTCACAAACTTCGTACGTTCTCTAGATAGGCTCGTTTTGGTGTTCCTAGGATTGTAAGATCATGTAAATTGGCCTTGGACAAAGTGATGATTGAGTTTATGTTCAGAATTGATACTACAACTCCTGAGATAAGACATGTGCCATTAGATGACAATGATCCTACAAAAGGATTGACTTTTAGCATGGCAAAGATGAAGTATGAACTTGGTTACAGTCGAGGCAAGCAAAAATATACATTTGAATGCTAGCGAGGTACCCTTGGTCTTGTCTACCAAGGACTCGATCTTCATATGCCAAAAGCTTTTATAAATAGAGAAAATTGCAGTAGTGTTGCAAAAGCAATTCAAATGACCCGAAAAAATTCAAATTCTTCCTCCATGGATAAAGTTCTTGTAGAGAAAGGCAATAGTATGAATAATTCAACTGAAAAACAACGTTATGATGGATTCCTTCTGTCATCTGATTATTTCACAATTAGGAGGAAGACTCTAAAGGCTGAGCCTGCTAGGTTATTAACTTGGCAAGAGGCTGGAAGAAACCTTGATATGACATATGTAAGATCTGTGTTTGAAAATGGGAGTGAGGGTGAGAGGAAAGAAGAAAGAAGTGAGTATCTATGAAGAAGGAGGTTTCTGTGATTATAAGCACAGGAAAAGCCATGATGGAAGATACAAGGATGGGGTTCAAATGCTGTTCAAATACAAAAAAAATAATCCTAAATGTCCAAAGTTTGACATTTATATACAAGTATGTGTTAACAAAGCAAATCAAACTCACAAAAAAAGCAACTAATTTATTTTGCATTCAATTTAACCACAAAGTTATCCCTAAAAACATTTGTATTCTTCATTTCATAACAATATCACATTCTTAACAATAACTATAAAACCAATTTTAATGAAAGTATCTAATCTTCAACACCAGCTCTTGCTTTCTCTTATTTTATTGCTTTTATCGCCATGAGCCACTTGTTAATGATTTTTAATAACAACTCAGTAAAGTAGTTGAAAGGTAATCTTCTTCAAATTTATGACAATGTAAGTCAAAATGACAATCCCTACTTATCACAATCATCACAGGTTTCATTAAACACCATTTTCTTACAAGTACTTGTCTTAATCGATCCAGGAAAATGACACATTTAGACAAATAGCCGACAAATAGCCCAAACAATAGCAAATGCTATGCATAATTGAGAAATAGCTAGCAACTGTGAGATAAGAAACACTCCAAAGAATGGCACAATCCATATTTCTATACTGAATGAAAATACTGAAGTAGCAAGAGATAATCCTACCCTGGCGATAAAGAGAAGTGTAGTGTGTTGAAGTAGGTGGAATAATGTACATTAGGAAAGCCAAATTAAAAGCTGGTCCTTTTTTATATAAAAAATAAACATAAACAAACAAATAAATGGGAGTTTAAAGGTTTGACATCTTTTGTTGTCTGATATCTCAAACTTCCTCATTTCATGATCAAAATAATGTATATATTTGTATAGATAGTTTTAGATCAATTGATATGGACCGAATCAAAAAGTGGGGAGACGAAAGAAAGAAATTTAAATACTAAATCCATTGAAAATTATTGCAATATATATATTCAAGTGATCTACAAAAGTAGCAATAGGAAATGAAAATAAATAAATATTCAAGATTGCATTTAGTTACCAAAAAAATATCTTTGTTCCCAGTTTTTGCACTTTGTACCATTTTTCTTATAGATATTACATCTCCCTTAATTAACTTGTTGATATTTTTAAAACTAGGAATTCATGTGTGTTATTGATGACGACACAATAGTTTTTTTTTTTTTGTAGATATATTGTTTCTGACCCCTAAAGATATATATGTTATTCTTAGACCCCAACTTTTTAGTTGGTCAATCTCTTTTTCCTAAGAATTAGGAAAGATATATAAATTTATTTATGAAACAAAAGAAATATCTATATATTAATTGTTCCTTTTTTCACTCTCTCTATATAAGGAGGCAATGTATAATATTTTTCGGTAATCCATAAAAGTGAGACAAATGTTGGTGTAGGTGATTTGATAAATTAATCAAGGACAAGTTAGAAAATGGTATTTAGGAGAGTATAACCATGAATTTTGTAAATGAGAATACTTCATTATACTTATGGCAGTAAAGTATATTTCTCTGGAAAACTTTAAATTTGAATGTATTATACAGAGAATAGAAAAACAACAAAATTGAATATACTTACATTTAGCGAAAATCAAAGTGGAAAGTATAATTAGAGATTGATGATGGATAAAGTAGAAGCTTTCAATGAACATATAGAGATTTTAAATACAAAATTAGACATGTTATAGAGTTTAAGCACCAATTCGATACAACTTTCAAAGTTTGGCAGACAAGATTTTCAAAATATTAGAAAGAATCAATAAAACAACAAATCCTTAGGAAGGCCCCACTAAAGCAGAAATTACAAACAATAAGACTGTAATAAACCAATGAAAGAATAGAACAAGGAAGGGACTGTACCAAGAAGCGATTTAACTTTGTTGCTTTGCAAATGCCCAATGAAATGCTATTCAATATCTTGAGGAAGCTGAAATAAAACCATGATAAGAACACAAACATACATAAGTGGCGCACATCCAAAGACATAAATCCAATCAAATCCCTAGAAAAACAAAAAAGGCACCTGAGGAGATATATCTATAAGCTCTTGAACATAGTTCTCGCCAAAGCAGCGGTGAGCGACATTATATACTTGGTGAATGAGAGACACAGTCTTTGTTTTAGAGACAACAACGATGCGAATTTGATCTAAAATGTGACCAGAGCTCTCAGTCGCCTGTCAAACTCGAAACATCACCCATTGAAGAGCTAAGATGTCTGCGCCTCGTCCAGAAGAGAAACCATTAGAGAGGATTTTTCTAAAGGTGGAAGAGAAACGAAGATTTGTGATTATAGTGAAAGAAATTGGTTAGTTGTTTAATCTTCTCCATGTTTCTTGGGAAATTACCAAAAATAGGCTAAAAATGGGATAGAAAATGAAAAATAGGATTGTTTTTTTAAAAAGTTGAGATTTAGGACAAATCTTGAATGAAATATCCAAAATACCCCTAAATAACTTGTTCCCCTTTTCTTTTCTTTTCTCTTCAAGAAAAACCCTTCCCTCCTAAACCCATCACTTCGTCTTCT
>JBBPDI010096122.1:0-11303 GCA_037974545.1 Cucumis variabilis | reverse complement strand
ATAATAATAATAATAATAATAATAATAATAATAATAATAATAATAATAATAATAATAATAATAATAATAATAATATAAATAATAATAATAATAACAACAATAATAACAACAACAACAACAACAACAACAACAACAACAACAACCTCTCGAACATGAATCTGCATTAATTATCTCAAAATTTAAATCACATTTGAATATAAAGTGGGTCAAAGTTTGACTTTTTAAAGTAAAAATGACCATTTTAACTTTTCACAACTTTGTCTATTTTCATCATTTCGAGCTCTTGAATATGAATCTGCATTCATAAAGCTCTACCTGTAGACTGAAAACCATAGCTATAACACATACCTTAGTAGGGGTGTACATAAATAAGGTTGGGTTGAGTTAGAGGAAAATTATGGCCAACCCAAAGTATCCGAGTTTGCAAAAAATAAACCCTATCAGTTCAATATGTAAAGGTCAACCCAACAGAACCTAACCCAAAAAATTTGGGTTGGGTTGGCGAGTTTTTTTTTCATCTTTTCATAATTTAGACAAATTTTCATATTATTTTTCAATATGAAAGGTGAACAAAATGTGATTCAAGGTGCAAGGTGCCATATATATCACTGCAAGAAAATGGGTTATCTCGATGCATTTTTTAGTGTTGGGATAAGAGATGTTGGAAAATAGGATATTCATCGACGTCGTAAGGTGAGCATCAGTGGATTCACTTTTTCTCGACGTTTCATGTATAACGTTGAGAATAACCACCCTTTTCTCAATGTTGTACATGTACACGTCAGAGAAAGAAAAATAATTAAATAATAGTATTTTTCCTGACGATATACATATACACATAAAAAATTTGAGTGGTTATTACTCACGTATACATTTATGATCAAGGAAAAGTAAACAATTAAATAATAGTTAAATAGATGTGAATTCTCGACATTATCAAGAGTTTCCCTATAAAATCCTCTTTCAAATCTATAAAGCACAGATGTAACACCCAAAATTTTTAAGGTATTATTCTTAATCAAATTGTCTTGTTTATTAAATATTTTAAATTTTGGGTGTTAATATACTTTAGCTCTATATGGAAGAGAAACAGATTTGATGGAAAAGAAGTAAAAATTTAATAACAAATTAATAATAATTATTTATTATTAATATTATTAATAAATTTATTTTCTTATTATTAACTTTCTCAATTCACGTGCATATCTCTTCCTTACTTCTTCTTCGTCACGTCGTAGCCGCCACCCACATCTTAGTCTTACCGTCGACTGCCCTTCCCCATTTTCTTTCTTCTTCTTTTTCCATTCATTTTCAGTTGTTGCAACCCGAGCCACATCGTCTCTCCATTCATGAAGCCATCGCTCTGTTCGCGAAGCTGTCACTCCGTTCAAGAAGTTGTCGCTCTGTTCACAAAGTTGTCATCGATGACTACCCAAGCTGCATGTCGTGAAGCCCACGTCTATCGCACAAATCTCCATCTCCTAACCATGAATTGCAAGTCGACTCACGCTAATATCTGTTTGCATGATCTCTTTCATGTTAGTTTTGAGAGTCGCTGTCTCTGCATTGTTGTGATTCGTGGTAAGGGTGTAGTTTGAGTTTTGGTGGTTGTTTTCAATAACCAATATTGGTTGGGTAAGTAAATTGATTGATATTGTTTCTTGAAGGTGTAAATTTTGGACAACACTTAAATTCCTTGACTTTCAAATGAGTTGGGTTGGAGTTCAATTCTCTACTTTTTGGATATGTTGTGTAATTTATATATAGGATGAATTGAATAAATAAAATTGGTTATGGAAGTGATTGATTTCTGTTTACTTATGTTTAGGTTGTTTTGTCGAAGTTTAGTGGGATAAAGGAGCTTAATTATAGTTAAGGGTTTCTACTACTGAACTTATTAATGAAATTGAAATGTATTGACTGTATGGATCCCGTTGAACTGGGATAGACTGACTGATATGCAAATTTATATCTGATGATTGTTTGACTATATGAATTTTACTGAATTGAGAGGGGTTAACTGATATGTAAATTTAGTTATGATGACTGAACTGAGGACTTTAAATTGATTAAATTGTGGATTGTTGATTGTTATGTTAATGTATAGGTGGTGTACGATAGGTTGAATTGACTGAATTATATTAAATTGACTGAACTGAGGTGGGTAACACTTAGGTTTAAGTATAACTGTTTGAGGAACCGTTGTGTTAATATTTGATTATGTACTGGTTTGCGCAAATGAACTGTATGTGTGTGGAACTAAAAGAAGGATATAATGGTAGCTTAAATCGTAAACTTAAATGCCTATTTAAAATGTTATGCTTGACTGAGGGGAATTACTAGCTTTATCTATATAGTAGTGTGCCTTGTAGGTGTCCCACGGGATCACCACCTGATATGTGCATCCTTTGGAGCACTAGACTGATAGGTGCATCTTTTGGAGCACTAGACTGATAGGTGCATCCTTCGGTAGCACTAGACTGATATCTGCATCTTTTGGGAGCACTAGACTGATTATGTGCATTCACGAGATCACGAGACTGTTATGATGTAGGGTATCGTCCAATAGGAAATTAATAACCCTAGTGGGACAAGTAGTTTGTCTCTTACTGGGTATGTTTATACTCACTATTTTTTGTTTAACTTTTTTCAGGTAAAGGTAAAACAAGAGGCAGACCGACGAGGGACAATGAGACGTGGTCGCCATAGGGGGATTTTTCTAAAAATAGCTTCTACTTACATTTTTTTTTTGTTTTACTTAAGTATTTATGACTGAAATGAGTTTCATGTTTAGAACGACTTCTTAATTCTTGATTTTATAAATGATACTTTCAAACCTTTAATTTTTGTTTGAAATAGGGCCCAAATAAAGATTCTTCGATGTTATTGACTTTTAATAGATTTTATAAACTCTTATGTTTAAAAAAAGTGTCTTGTATTAAAGTAATGACCTCAATTTAGTTCAAAAAATTGGGTCGTTACGACGGATCTGAAAGAGGGAGATAATTTAGAGAAACAGAGATGATCAAAGAAGCTCTTTGTTCACCATTTTCTTTGTCTTCCTTTGCCGCTCGTCATTTTAGTTATTTGTAAGTTTTTTTTAAGTTAAAGAAAAATTTTTGGATTTAGATTTTGAAATATTTTTCATGTTTGGTTGAGTGTATGTGTTTAATGTATTTTGAATGTTTTATTTAGGAAAATATTTTTTTTAAAATTTAGATTTAGGGTTTAGAAATAAATGTTAAAATTATTGCTTACCATATTTGATGAAGAAGGTGCAAGTTAGAAAATAAGAGAGACTTAATGAATTTGAGAAAATGAGGGAGAGACTTAATGAATTTGAGAAATGGAAGAGGTCTATAATGAATTAGAAAGAGACTGTAATGAATTAGAGGGGGTTATGATTATTTAGAGGGGGGCTACAATGAACTAGAGAAAATAATGGAGAATTTGGAAGTAAAATTAAGAAAGATTAAGAACCAAAATCACTTTGTTGTGAGACTTTATGGTTGATTTGTTCTAGCTATCCTACAGTTATGATAGCCTTTAGTTTAAACTTAGTTTTTAATTTGTTACTAAGTTTTGTTTATTGGAAGTTTTAGTTAGATTGTAAAGATTGAAGTAATTTGTGGTTGATTTCTGCTAGCTATAATGCAATTATGGTAGCCTTTAGTTAAACTTAGTTTTTTATTTGTTAGTAGTTTTGTTTGTTAGAAGTGTTAGAAGATTTAGGTAGCTTGTAAATATTAAAGTAATTTGTGCTTGATTTGTTATGGCCATCCTACAGTTATGGTAGCCTCTTCAGTTTAAACTTAGTTTTAGTGAAAGTTGCGAGATTGAGTATTTATGAAGTGTAGTTTATTTATGGAGTAAGTTTGAGGAGAGAGAGGAGGAATATAAGACTAATATTTTGTTGTAGAAGTGGGGATTTGTGGCAAAATTATGTTGATCATTTTTTGCCTTAACCACCACCAAAAGTAATAGAGATCAATTTTTTTTTAATTAAAAATAAGAATCCATCAAGGTATTGTTATCTCTTTGGATTTCTTCTATTCCTTGAAAGCTTAACAGCTTATGTGTAGGAGTCAATCACTAAAAGCCAACCTGATTGTATTCACTTTGTTGATGATATATGTCTCGAATAATTTTTTTGAAATTAATCCTCTTGTCACACCCCAAACCGTACAGCGACAATAACGTCGAAATAGTAGGAATAGGATGCGAGTTTTTACAACCTTGAAATTTTCTTATCGCAAAATCTTATTCTCAACTCCTCTTAAAATATTAACAACACTCAAAACGTTATGGTGGTTAATGTAAAGCCAACCAAAATAAATACAAACCAAAATGTGAACTTTATTAATAATAGGCGTTCCATATATTATTACAATACTTTGACCAAATAACCAAGGCTTAACCATTTCCAAAACGCCTTGAATCACCTCGTCCTAAATCTTTCAATCTTCTTCTCTACTTTGCCTAAATGCCCGATCCTGGAAGATATATTTTTAAAACGTACGTCTAAAAGACTTAGTGAGCTTTTATCAAAACGTTTCGCAATACTTTTTCATAACCATTTCACAAAAATAATATCAAATCATTTAAACATACTGAAAAATCATTTCATTTTGCATAAATCTTTCTTTATGCATAACAAATAATTTCATTACCTCGCGTTCAGACTACTGTATTAATAACATTCGAAAGTACAGATTCGTCCTTGTTGCTTAGGCTGCTAAGCTTTATATACTCCTTTCAATGCATGGCCAACTTCTTATCACCATGTAGCCCGTACACCTCATGTTGGCCTTGAGTCTTTATGTGTACATAAAAGTTAGCATCATCTCAAAGAAACATAGTATTTAAATCATAGTCATCAAATCAAATTTTAACATTATAAATCATGCTTGAAAATATAACTTTTCATAGAAATCTCTTTGAAACATTCTCATTTGAATTCTTCTTTCAAATCAGTAAAGAGAAATCATAATAAGATCTTTTTAACATAAATTCATTTGATAGAAAAGCACTTACCAAACTTGACTGAAGAAGTCATTTTTCTTCTCGCAAGCATCTTCTTGCGTGGCTAAATCAACAACACTTTAACATTTTAATAAAACTCTCATCATCCCCTCCTTAGTTACCCAAATCCTCTTATTTATAGAGTCCTTAAATTAACTTAGACATGCAAAAACTCTTCTCAGTTCGCCAGCTCCTGCTTAAAACTTCACACGTGTAAATTTAATATTCAACCTAGCCATGCTTAAATTCTTATCTTACATGTTAACCCCTATCAAATCAGATTTGATATTTTCATCCTCAGACCTTGCTTCCGACCTAACACAAACGTCAACCACTTTACATTTCTCTCGAATAACCTTATCGCGTGGTTATATTTTTTACTATAAGAAACCTTTTACTTGACTAACCAACTTTTACTCGAATAATTCTTATCGTGTACTTAAACTCCAAGGCTTCCTCATAGACTTCTTCTCCGTGAAACAGTTGGTTCTTCTCGCGAAAACCACCTAAAACTCATATTCTAACACTCAAAACTTTCACTTCTTAACTTACGCAATGACTTTTTCTCTTCTTATTATTGCACAACTTCTTTTCAATCTACCCACTTAATCACAAAAATGTATACTTAACCATAAAAGATTTTATCACTTAATCCTTTTCGTGGATCTATTCAAACACCAACTTCTTAATACTTAGCCAAATTTTACTTCCTTACTTAAATTAGAAATGGGTCTCATACGTCTCAACTCTATTTTTTCTGACTTTCAATAATCAAACTTATTTATGTTTTAGGTGTTTAACGATGAACAATATTTAGATAAAACTTAGGAATAAATTGTTGGTTGAGTATAAAGAAGGAGACTTCCAATTTTTAGAGGTTACAAAGTTTCATGTTGATGATTATAGACGAACAAGGTGCCATTCAAGATTATGGATGAACAAGGTGCCATGCAATGGTTAGATCAAACTTAGAATATCTCCCTCCTATACAGACTGAGTGTATCATGAAGAGCCAGTGAACTTGTATAGAGGTATAGAAAGATTTGATGAAGGAACTAGCAATAACCCTTTCCAAGAAAATGAAATGTTGGGTATGCTTAATGAATTTACAAGTTCCGAGTGAACATGAAGAGGCAATAAAAGAAGGTGTGGAGAATAAATGTCGTTTAATGGTGTAAAAAAAAAGACAACAAACATATTTCTGGAGTTATTGAATGAAGCACATAATGAGCTATACCCCCAGTTGTTCAGTATTTTTCTCCCAAAACTTTTTAGTTAAGTTTATGCATATCAAGATTCTCAACAGTTTTAGTAACAAATCCTTTGTCATGTTGTTAGAACTATTAAAAGCATCGTTTTCAATGGGTACTACTACCCTACTTCATTTTACAAAGCTAAATGAAAACTTTGTGGCTTAGGCCTAGGATACGAGTATATTCATGCGTGTAAGTACGATTGTTTATTGTATTGAAAGGAATTTGGCAATTTACAACATTGTCCAACTTGTGGTGAGTACAAGGTTAATGGTAACCAAGGGAAAAAATTATGCATAAGATGTTGCGCCACTTTTTGTTAATATCAAGATTAAAATGATTGTTTGTATCATTAGAAGAGTCATCTGATATGAGATGACATAAAGATAAACGAGTTGAAAAAGAGGATGTCTTAAGACATCTAGTTGATGTAGAGTGATGGAAACATTTTGATTGTGGATTTCTTGATTTCACTTTAGATTCAAAGAATTTTCGTTGGAATTAGCTCAAATGGGATTAATCCATTTAGGAATATGAGTACCTCGTACAATATGTGGTCTGTGGTGATAATTCCTTATAATTTTCCACCTTGGAAATGCATGAAAGAGTCAAACTTTTTCATGTCATTGCTTATACCTAGTCAAAGATCTCCTAGTAGGGAAATTAATGTTTACATACAACCGTTGATTAAGAAATTGAAAGAGTTATGAACTTTGGGTGTGCATACTTATGATTCTCTTACCGATCAGTTTTTTCAATTATATGTAGCCTTGTGTGGATAATTCATGACTTCCTGGCTTATGGTGACTTATCTGGGTGGAGTACAAAAGGCTATCAGGCATGTCCCATATGCATGGGAGATAAATCATCATTAGAGATAAGAGAGAAAATATCATTCATCGAACATCGATGTTATCTTCTAGAAAACCACGTTTGACTTAAAAGTAAGCTACAATATGGAAATGTAGAGTGCAGGCCTCCTCCAATTGTAATGAATGAACATGATATCTTAGAACAACTAGTTTTGTTAAATTTTCCAGTTATGAGTAAACATCCCTCACTAAAGATAAGAAAAGAAAGCAAGCTCTCAATTAGACTAAGATAAGTATCTTTTTCAAGCGAGCTCTCAATTAGACTAAGGGAAGTATCTTTTTCAAACTTCCTTCTAGACTACTATTACGTCATAAACTGGATGTGATGCATATTGAAAAATATTTGTGACAACTTGGTTGGTACATTGTTGAATATTGAAGAAAAAACGAAAGATACCATGAATACTCGATTGGACCTAAAAGATTTAAAAATAAGAAAGGATTTATACCTAATAGAAGTTGTAACAGATTTATGAAGCCACTGATAATGTACACGTTGACTAATACGAAAAAAACTGCATTTTGCAAGTTTCTGAAACCAGTTAAATTTCTGGATGGAAACAGATTTATATTCAGTTTGAAATGTTCTCATTTATTCAATTTTGATTTTTATGTCTACAAGTCTCATATCATCATTCCACAACGGTTTCCATGAGTCTGATGATCTATTTTTGGAGTTCGATGAGGCTCTAATTAACACGGGTGGATCATCCTTGATGGCGACGCTGTAAGTTAGTCTTGTTACTTTGATGACACTTTATAACATGAGTTTTCACTGATAGTATTTTGTTTTCTTAGATGGCTCTTAACCCACTCCTACTCCTAGAAGACATCAACACTCCCAAAAAATATGGAGTTGGAGAGATACGTCCAGAAGAATGAGAAAATTCCAATCTCCAGCGCCCTAAGAGCAGCAAAGCCAATCTTGCCACGTGTTGTTTTGTTCTGCAACAACATCGGTGTATCAACGCAAGATACATTTTCAGTCCACTGCCTTAAGTGGACTGATATTCCTCTAGAGTATATTGAGGTTGTCAAGGGCAGTTTACAGGTAAGTTTATTAATTACCTTACATATATGTTAAAGCTATATATACATGAACCTAATTTGTATGTTCTTTCCTTTATAGCAATGGTCTGTGCTTGATTTCACAGATCAAACACTTAATCGATTTGTTGAGCATCAAATGCTCACCTCTTTCAAAGAGTTCAAGGGAGAATACCATAATCATTTTAAGAAGTACATCAATCCTGAACAAACACGTGCCAACCCATCGTACAAATTAGTGAATCGTTTAGGAGATTCACACTTCTTTTGCGATCACAACTTAATTCAACAATTTGAGGTGATTTACATCATCTAATGTTCTTTCACGTTACTTCATTTTTGTTGTTTGCATGTATCACTTTTGTTATTTGCATGTAGGAGCAATCAAGGACCAATAAGGCTACTAGATAGAAACAACCTTACAATCATAATAACAGTTTCAAGTCGTTCCTGCAACAACAACATGAGCTCAATAAAAATGAGGTTAACCAGTGGGATGTGTGGAGCTATTTAAAGAAACAAACGCCAATAAAAGTGAGCAATTTGTTTCACAGACAGCTGTGAACATGCAAGTCAGTTTATGGTTTATTGTGGTTTATTTTCTACTTTAATTGTGAGTTCATAACTTAACACTTTATGTGCAAAATAAAATGCTGAAACTCTAGTTCGCACCTACCCCAAAAGGTTCTCAACCATTCTCAGGAACGAGATATACGAGACCATTTTCAGTAGACGATCGAGCTACTCAAAATGTCTTCGTTAGGACCCCAAGCCTAAGTTGTGGAAGGGTGGTAGTTGTACATCAAGTTCAAGGACTCAAGAAATGCACGAGTAGGGAGGTGATGCAATCCTGAATTGGAGAACCTGATAAATGACTTATGCAATCCTGAATTGGAGAACCTGAATTGAAGGACAACGACTTATGCTTGCAAAACAAAGAAGAATGTCGGAGATGCATAACCGATAAATGAAAGAAATGAAGAAGATGATTGAGAAAATGACTCGGACAAAAAAAGGACATTGAACTTACAATACACATTTTAAAAATTTTTAGCTATTTTTTATTCATGATAGACAAATTTATTTCAAATGATTGGGTCTGTCTATCCTGTAGTTACGGTTCTTTAGTTTAACTTAGCTTATGAATTCTGATGATTGGTTCTGGCTATCCTACAGTTATGGTGGTCGTTAGTTTAAATTTAGCTTTTGAATTATGATGATCTCTATTTTCTAGCTAACCTGTAACTAAAGTAGCCTTTAGTTTAACTGAACTTTAGTTCAAGTTGCGAGATTGGGTAGCTTAATAGGTATAGTTGTCTTATGAGGTGAGTGTTGGGGGTAGGAGGCTTAAACGTTTAAGTTCAATGTAGTTGTTACATCGGGTGGGTATTTAGAAATACATCTTATATATGTATCATGTCTATTTTACGCGATTACAATGTCTAAAAGCAGAATAATAGGAAGGAAGAAGCTAGTAAATCGAGAAGACATCTCGCGCAAAGGCCATGCAATTAGAACTCGCCTGGCAAATAACATTTTCAAGCGAAGAACCACGTCAACAAGCAAGAAAGGCTCACTAGAGGACAAGAATGGTAGTTGGAATTGAAGTGACCTCATAAGGCTGCAATTAGCATTGATATCTCAGAAGAACATAAGTTTGCCGCCAAAAGCTTTCTATAAAAAGACTTCATCCTCACCAAGCGCAAATGGGGCCTGCATCGGCCAGCTGGACGCTTGTATGGGATAAAGGCCTGAATAGGTCAATCCCTAGAGAGAAAGTAGTAGAAAGGAATAACCTTTTCGCCATCTATAAATATTTTCTTCTTCTTCTTCGATCAGTTGTAAAAGCGAGAGTTTGACTCCTAAGAAGGAAAGAATTCATACTTTCGTTGTCCCAAAACTTGCAATATTTTCACTATCTTTTCTCTCCATTTTTGTACTTCTTTGTAATATATGTTGTTCATATTGTACAATGGCCTAAGGCCTACACTCTTTATATATATTACATGTTTATACCTTTTCAATTTATCATTTCTTGACTTCTCACTTGTCAATGTTTTAATAGTAGTTAGGTTTGTGATAAGTTCTTGATAATGATTCTTATCGCATTAGTTGATCTATATTCATTATTTGGCCAGTATCAATCGCCAACTACCCGAGAGCGCAAGTAGCAAGGATAAGGCTAATGCGCACAAGGAGAAATTTGACAACAAACTCCATGTAACGACCCACGCTTTTCTACTAAGCTGGCGTCATCACCATTTAGATAAACATAAACTTTTATTTTTAAAACAAGAAAATAGTAAAATATGTGAAAAAAACAATGAAGTCCTTTATTAAATAATCAAATAACTAATTGAAATACGAATTTGGGTCCAAAATGTAGTTAAGAAAGATACTTGGAAATAAACATGAGTTTCAAAAATTTCTAAACATAAATTACTGGTAAGTGCGGAAAAAGACTGGTTTATCCCCTATGGCGAGCCACGGTCGCTCCTTATTCGCCAACTTGACTTTCCTTTAACTTAGTCTGTAAAATTAAACATAGAGAAAGGGTGAGTATAACCTATACTCAGTAAGAGACCCACTATTAGTCCCGCTAAATGTTTGTTAAATCTCTATTAGAGTCCTACAAGATGGTACCGTCTGACTGTTGTGCCCCTGAAGGCACGCTATCCAATGATCCACTAGGGACACCATTGGGAACTCGATGACCCAAAAGGAAACATCCTATGGGAGAGTCGGGCTATCAGTGATCCTGTCGAATCACACATAAAAGTGATCCAGTCGAATCACACATAAAACTGGCACATAGGCATAAATAGGTGGTAATCCCGTAGGACACCCTTACGGTACAACTCTAACAGTACGTTTAACATAACATTGTAGCCTATAAAAATATATCATATCATAAACATCATAACTCAGTCAAACATAATCAATCATATCAAGTTTAATCACAATATGGTTACCGAAGTAACCATTTATAAGGTTATCTCAAATAGTCATAACATACCTCAAATCCTTAACACAGTAATACAAAACTCATATTAAAAGTAGGGTCTAATAGGAAAAATCCTTTACCTGGGGATTAGTCAATCCAAAAATT
>JBBPDI010096089.1:0-11306 GCA_037974545.1 Cucumis variabilis | reverse complement strand
ATTCATATCTTTTTATCAATCTTGTTATTTAACAAATTTTACAAAGTTCTTTATTTAATTTTAAAAAATATCTAATTGGTTGAATTTACTTTTTATTTGTTAAAAAGTTTAATTAAACCTTATTCACCCCCTCTAGGGTTGCCATACCGATCCAACAGATGGTGGTGAAAGGGTTTAGAAATTGGAAACCCAAAGCAAGCATGAGATAAAACACCAAAGTATAGAACGATGTTGGGAAGCACGACGTTTAGAACACCAACCTGACGAATGTGAACACCAACCTAATGCGACGGAAGCACGACAAAGCACGATGGTGGCGACGGTGGTGGACACGACGACGACTGGCTTGAGGGATTTCTTACGGTGGTTGTTTGGGTAAATGGATATAGGGTTTGAGAGTGATACGAGATTGAGAAGAGAATGAGGGACTACTTGAAGGAAAAAAATTGTGATTAATGAGAGAAAATAGTAAAGTACTAGAGAGAAATTTACTTTTTACGAAATTAAAAAATTAAAAGATTAAAAATGGGGAGGATGATTAATGTTGGTTTTACACTGATATTGAAGCATACTCTTTAATGTCGTTTTAAAATCAATATTAATCATCCGTCTTTTGAAAGTGACTACTTTAGATGAAAAACTTTTATGTTTCTGACTACATCAGTGCCGATTGCAGTCCTGTCAAGTCACACCAACTTCGACTACTATTCTTGTCTACTATTGAATCTTCATCGCGTGATGATATGGTTTCTCGCTTAGGGATATTCAATCGTCAGACAAGCTTCCTATCACATAGCTTTTGCACGCATTCTTGTGATTAACTATATCTTCTTCTTTTTTATAATCCTGCGATAAAACACTAAAAAACATGGTAAAATAGGCATGAGACTTATGCAAGTTATATTCTCTTATATTTATGAATTTATGATAGAAGTTAAGCATTTTGACACATTATCCTACGTTTTGCTTGTTATGATTTATGTTCTAAAACTCGTATATAGTAAATATAATTCACTAATCGTTATTAATTAATAAAATACTATTATCGTTATTTCAATAAGCGTTAGTATATTGATTATATTATTAGTTTTGATTATATTAGTAGTATCTAATCTTGATAACACTATGGATATGACTCACATTGTATTTTATACAAACACAATGATCCAACGCGTTAGTGTAGGTGACATGCAAGTGAGGATATCCTATGCAATGAGTTTGCATAAGATCGGACCATAAAATAGTAACCACTAGATGTAACTCTGTTAACTAGTTGGGTTCTCTTTCATTAGGATGACCTAGGTAACTTAGTCTTAATCCTGAGTGTATTATGAACTCTTGTTTGCGAGAGATTGTCATTTGATTTGTATGGGTGAGAGTGGCTAGATTGCCAACTCAATATTCTTATTATTTTGGGAACAAGACCGAGTATGGAGTTGGAAACATAATCGTACAAGATGGAATTCGCTTCTTCTCGACTTTAGGGTAAGTAGATGAGTGTTCCCTTAAATAGTGTCTTCAAAATTTGAACAAAGGGTCCTACCTTCACTATAGCATGAGAAGGGCTTCTATTTATTCGTTAGACCATAAACAAGTTGTTCATTAGAGGACCATTGGTATTTAAGAACTAGAAGTAACCCACGGATAAAACTATAATTTGACCCAGCCAGTGTTACGAACACTCGTGAAGGACTAACTTACTGTTTTTGGTCTATATCCATGGACACAGAAATATATCTAAAGTGATAAGAGTTCAACTGTGAGGCTTTAGTGGAGTGTACACACAATTAACGAATATTCATTAATGTGGTTAATGAGTTTAGCCAATTAATGTCATATCGTTGTAACTTCTGATCTGTAGGTCCATGAGGTCCCCTTCCTAGCTCGTAAAGGGTAATGAAATTTATTTATATTGATTGTAATTTGAAATGTTCAAATTTACTTTGCAAATTATTATAATGTGTGTTGATACATTATAATATTAAGTTTATATTTTAATTAAACTTTATTATATAAATTTAATTTTGGAATATAATTCAAAATTAATTCATGAGAGATAAAATATTTGAATGAGTTCAAATGTTAATTTAATGTGAATTTGATTCATATTAAAATTATAGAAAATTTACACAAATAGAAGAAAATCGAAAGTATTTACATCCTATAGCAAAAAAAAAAAAAGCATACTTTGGGCTTGGGTAAAAAAATTTGTTATCCATTTTGGGCTTGGATTAAAATTTTGCTAGAAGCTGTAAATAGTTTGTCAACACATCTATTTTTTATAATTCTCTTAAAATTATTGGTTATGAGAGAAATTTATAATTGAATATGATTCAAATTTGAATTAAATTATGGGAGATTTTTAGAAATAGAATAATTGGAAAACTATTTACGGTCTATTGCAAAATTTTAACTGAAGCCCAAAATGGATATCTAAAATTTTAACCCAAGCCCAAAGTATCCATTTTTTTTTTGCTATATGATGTAAATACTTTCTCTTTTCTTCTATTTATATAAATTTTCCTTAAATTAAATATAAGATATTTAATTTAGCAATTCATTAATTGAAGAATAAATTAATAGTTTAGTTTTATTTTAAGGGCATTTTTAAAAATAACAAATAAATTAAAATATTTATAAGCTGTAGCAAAACTTTGGATTCTATCATTGACTATCAGGGATAGAATTTGCTATAGGTTATAAATATTTTGTACAATCTACTATTTTGATATTTCTATTAATTAAATATTTTTTAAATTAATAGAATTCCATAATTCTCTTCAACTTCCTGAAGAAGAGAGAGTTATAAATACGCAGAAGAAAACGAGTTTTTCAACCCAAGCTTTTGCTCTCTACAAATACTATAAGAGATTCTCTAAAAAAAAAATTTCCATTCCAATTGGTCCTCATAAACCAATCTCATTCCAAAGGATAGAAAAGTCTCCGACTGGTGGTATCCTCAATTCGGTGATTTGTAGATTCAGAGACATCAACGAAAGTAAGTTACTCTATTTTATAGTTCTCTAATCTTTAATTTTTTAAGCATGCTTAACCTTAGTTTAAATTATAAGAAAATTTTTTCTGTAATTGTTTGCCAATGTTCAGTATTTTAGGTTTCCAATTAAATTTGTAAAGGTCTTTGTAAAATATTCTGCTGCCAAAAACTTTAATCCCTTCATTGCCTCCATTGTTCTACCTAAACGATCATAATAACTTGTATTTCTACAAGTTATCACTTCCTTATTTATAAGCATCATATTTGGCTCTCTATTTAAGGTAATCAACCTATCGGCGTCGAAACACCACACTTGTTTTTCATTCAGGACATAAATGATTAGAGTCAAAATGCTGGAATGGAATTTGTTTCCAAACTCCCTTCTTCACATGTTTAGCTATGTCCTTGATACTTACTATCTCAAACAGTTGGCAACCAATGCTAGCCATGCGATTGAGTTTAGCTTAGTTGTACATGATGAGAGTTATAACTAAAGAACCCTTACGATGTACATAACATGAACTTAAACTACTTAAAACACCTCAACAAGATGACAAGCAAAGAAATGGAAGATAGAAAGTGGTTAAAAATGCATTGTATTATAACTGTAGGCCTCTCGACCATAAAAATAAAACACATTCATACAATACATCAAAGATATACAAAATGGAAAGGAAAGAAGTTTGTTGTGCCATAGAATACTTTGCATTCTTTGGCTCTTGTACAAGTTAGAGGAAATGGTGATGGACTTCTTTTTTTCAACTAGATTCAAGCTCTCACTCAGACATCGATCAGAGAAAGGATGGGGAAGAACACTACTACAAATGGTGAAAGACTTTAAAACTCATCCTTCATGAGCCAACCTCTTTATGGGATGTCCTCTTCTGTATGATACTCTTCAAGGTGGAGTTGAGGCTTCTTTATAGACATACTTTAGGTGGAAATTAAATGCTCATGCTACATATTTGTCCCTGTCTACACTGCCAATCATCCTTGGCTACTAGTGTCAGTGCAGAAAGTAGTCGTCCTTTTTCACATCATACCCAAACCACCATCCTTGTCTTCTAGTGAATCATCTCGCGTAATGTTGTGCTGGCATCTTGCCTTGTGACTTGTGAATCGTCAGTCTTCTTTTTCTTGCTGAGTTAACGCGTTCAATCCTCGCCTTACTCCTTTTCGCCATCCTGCGAGGAAAACCACTTAAAAGCATAGTCAATCATGTGTGAAGACATATGTAAAGTGCATTCTTTTGATATTATAATTTTGCACTCGTGAATTGCCAATATTATTTTTCTTGTTAAGTTAACAGGCGTGATCCTCACCTTACTCCTTCTTTTTGCTATCCTTCGTAAACAAATTACATTTAAAACAATAGTCAATCAAGCGTGAAGACTTATGTAAAGTGCATTCTTTTGATATTATAATTTTCCACTAAAAGCTATACATTTTGATCATTTATCTCGTGTTTTGACTTCATTGTCTTCTGTAAAAGGCTATACAAACTTGTGTTTCTACAAGTTATCAATAACAACAAAAAGTGCCACTTGACCTCATATCTCTTTATGGAACGTTAATAGGCTACTGCTCGACCTTTGTTTTCTGTCTTGTGGATGATCCCTTACCTGAAGTATTTAGTAGGGCATCATTCTCATGGGCACTCGTATCCACTACTAGCCACAATGCCTCAGGTTAGGTAGCTAGCTTGAGGCTCTAACAATTCCTTACAGATCCGTTCTTAAGCCTTTTGCAAACCTCTCAACTCTGCCAGCCTCGGTCCTAACTAACTTAGGGGAAAAATTGGACAACATGTCAAAATCCTAGTCATACTGCTCCATTGTCATCCTGTCCTTGCTTCAGTTCCAAGAACTGTTGATGCTTGGCATTCTTAAGGTTGGTAAACAAAAACTTGGCATATAAGTTTTCCTTGAATCGCTCCTTAGTGATCTGGCTCACATCTTTGCTAAACATCCTCTCAGTTATCTACCACTAAATAGTACATCTCTCCTTAAGCAGGAACATAACACACTAAACCTTTAGGTTATTGGGGCGTTTCATGTAACACAATTTGGTCTCCACATAAGTTAACCACAATTCTGCCTTGTTAGGTTCCTCCAAAGATCCATCATAAGTATGTGTCTCGCACATCCCGAAATCTCGCAGAAGCTTTGCCTCAACTGACAACTGATTCGACAAGTTCCAAAGTACAGTTAGAGCTTGAAGAAAGGTTGGCTGTGTTGGCTGGAGCTGTGCCAATGCCTCTGCTACAATATCTTTGAATTCTACTCTAGCTAGGTTGACATAGTTGTGAAACCCAAAATTTCTTTAACCTTTAGGAATTTTTAAGCTTAGTTAAGGTCAAGAGAAAATGAAATTTATAGGTAAAAATACTTGGAATTTAAATTTAGGTTTGAGAAAACGAAAAAAGTTGGAAAAATTGGCAAAGTGTCAAAATTAGGAGTTTAAATGTTTTGTTAGGCGGCCAAGAGGAGAAGAACAAACTCTAAAGAGGTTGTGTGGGTGAGAAAGGGTACTTAGAGGTTATCTTGGCATTTTGGTGTGTGGCCAGGTAAGGAAACTAACCTCTAAAAGTGATGCCTAGGCGTTTGGAGGGCTAGGCGAGAAGGCATTAGAGGTTAGACTAGGCATTCAAGACTTGTTGTTGGGCGGCAAGACAATCACAACGTGGGCTATGCATTTGAAGTTAAGGCCTGGCTTGGCATTTGGCTTTGTGATTAAGAGGTTAGCTAAGCGAGGAAGGCTTGACTATGCAAGGAACCAAGGCGGCCAAGGGCTTTGCCGCAAGACCATGGAGGTCAGCCTTGCGTTTAAGACATTCATGTGGCTATGCAAGGAAGCTAAAGGGCCAAGTGCTTTGAGGCAAGACCATGGAGGTTAGCCTTGCGTTTAAGACATTAATGTGGCATGATTAGGGCTTTCAATTAAAAGTAAATACAGGTATTGTAACCATGTCATCATGCATATTTTGAGAACAAGGAGGACATGGAGGAGTTGCTGAGGTGTAAGTACACGCTTAAGAGGTGAGTCTAATCAAGGATTAAGTGTCATTTTAATCTCATACAAGAGACTCTATAAATAGGCCAACTTCAATATTGAATTTCTCACAACTTACTCATGAAAACTCACTCAAATTGGTCTTGAGAGTTCAAAAATTAAGTCTCGTTTATGAGAGAGGGCTTTTGTGCATTTTGGATTGAAGGAGGTATGTATTTTGATCAAGGGAAGGCAAGAACGTCATTTCTTGGGTTAATCTAAGCAAGGTGCACTTCCAGAAGGCTACAAGATTCATTACTTGGAATAATTTTTTGAAAATTTGAAGTAAGAAATTTAAGATAATTTAGAGCAATTTTGTAGGAGAATATTGTGTCAAAAAACTTATGGATTTTAAGTTATGAATTTCCAAAGATGGGTCTGGATTTTGGAAGTAAAACTATGTCTTGGGTAGTGGTCGTGAGTCATGCATGTATGAGCGAGATAGGGTGCGTTTTGGTCATAGAAGTTATTTTAAATCAGATTGGATGCACATGACAAGGTCATGGCACAGCCAAACGGCAAGGCATATGCTCAGGCTACATGCATGACCTTGCCTTAAAGGTTAGCGTGACACACAGTGTGCGAGCAAAACCAACACATGTAAAGCATGCGATGGGCGCATGAGGTAGGTGGAAAAGATGGATGAGGTTAGCACGCGGTAGGCCCTAGGCCATGTGCGCATGGCCAACCCCATTCACCACGTGTTTGGGCTCCGATAGGCTGTTTTCGAACAATTTTGGCAGTCTTGATATTTTTGAGAATTTTAAAGAAACTTTTGGATATTTTCATGTTCAAATAATTAATTAAGGATCAAATATAAATTTTTCAGGACAAGGAGGATTAAGAGGAATTCCCGAAACTAAGACTACATTTAAGGGATTGTGAGTAACACATTGATTTCTAAATGATATTGTTAAATATGTTTTCAAGCTTTACAAAACAATAGCTCGTAAAATGATTTGTTAGACATGATCTCAAGTTCTCATACAAGCTATGCTATTGATAAATGTTTTATGAAATGATAATATTTTCAAGCTACGATATGATTCATGATTTAAGAAAATGTTCCAAACTTTCAAGGAAATATTTAATGTTTTCAAATTTTTTATCCATGCCCAAATATTTCGTGAGACCTATTGTATACATGTGGTCAACTTCATATTGATGGTAGGGTTGAGAGCCTATAGTTTATGGGCCATCAGGAAGGGTATATTTTTATGTCTTAAAGGAGAGGGTTAGCTACCCATAGACTATTCCGTCCTCGGATGAAGGGGTAAATACTGCTTGTGGCTATGAAGGATTGTCTTCGAAAAGCTATGCAAATGTTTCAAGTTTTATGTTATGACTGTTTATTGATAAATATATTTAAGCTTCAATTTTATACTAAAATGTTTATGAAAAAACTTTGTTTTTTTAAAATCGTTGCTCACTAAGTATTTCGACTTACCCTTTCAAAAATGTTTTTCCTCTTTCAAGGTACAGATTGTGGATCTCCATATGTCGAACTTACTGCTGCCAGGCCAACTTAGTTTTCTTTATGCAAGGGCATTATTTTGTCTCAAGATAGTAATGTGCTTGTTCAAATATTTATATCTTAATGTTAAGATCATTTTCCATGATACACATTTTATAAAGATTTCAAATGGGTTACACTATGATTTAAAGTATTTCAAGTTAAAAAACTTCTGTTGTTCATTGTTTCATGTTTCCATGTCATGTATCAGTTGAGGTTGTTTTAGAGGTCAACGGCTTCAGCTGACATCACACCATGTCTCGGGACGAGCAAGTAAGTGCCCGGTGCGAGGTGTGACAATAATAGCCAGGTCCACGTGGGGGGCGAGTACAGCAGGGTTGGTGCATACATCATGCTGAACTTCAAGGCAATTACGCTCTACTCCTCTACCTGCCTAACCACTCCTTTGTGCATCTTGTTTTGGTGGCATTTTTTCTAAATTTCAACATAAAAAATCCTTCATAGATAAATCCTTGGCTTGTAAGCATGCCCAATTTCTTCTTATCCTCAAATAATCATATTTATCCTTCAAGAAGCTTCTTTAGTATAAACATCCAAAACTAAAAAAAAAATCCCAAAATACTAAATGTCACACCCTACCCCAAATGCCGCACCTCGCGACCAGATGGAAGGCGTGTCGCTTAGACATCCAATGCATACTTCTTGCGAGGTAATGAGCTAAATGCCTAGTAAGCAGAATAAATCTTTAAGCATGTCTCTTAGCGAAGCTCTTCTACTTGAGCCTTATAGACCATTACATCTTTTTACAGTGAAAACAACTCAAGAATTTTAAATAATGAAAATTTTAAACTCATTTCTTTATTAACTTAAAGCTTACAGAATTATAAATTAGAAATTACACTTAGCTTTGCATAAAATTAACCAACTCTAATCTTTTCACGTCCTTCTTCTTCCACCAAGGTGCCTCTCCTTACGCCAAGGTGTTCTACGGTATGAGACTCCTATCTCAGTCCTTTTTCCTCGAGTCACCATCTTCCAAACCAAGGACATTCCTTATGACTTCCTTTCCCTAGCTCAGTTCTGACACACACATCGTCTTTGACCTCACAAATTTGAAGCATTGGACGACCTTTCTTCTTCTAAGGGAAAACCCTCTGCATTAAGGAGCAATGTGCTTTCCAACTGGCTCCTTGGACACATGATGAAACACTATGGCCAGCACGCCATGTAAGACTACAAAAATACTTTGTCTTCCCTCCTTAACATAGCTACATAGCCTCAAAACTAACCTTCGCATGGCCTTGACGTCTAACAGTTTGGGGAGGGGAAACACTGAAAATGTAAGTCAAATGGACTTAGTGAGTGATGAGTTTCAAGGAAATCTATTGGGAAATCATATATAATTCAAAATTTAATAAACATCAAGCCACAATAGAAATAAGTTCATCGCATCAAACAGTTAACACAAGACGTATAACCACAATAACAACAAGACAACGAGCTATACAATACCATATACTAGAAAGATCTCGCAACAAGTCTTATTTTGAGAGGTGAAAATCTCCCTTTGCTTAGACCTGGGATTTGGTCTTGCCAGTGTCACGCGAGTTATCTAGGATATTCAACAATATCTCCCCACATTCACCTTCTTAGACAAGGAAGTTACACTCCACTAGCGTCTCAACATCATATTTCTCTTGCTTTCCTCAGCGAGCACTACAACGACATACACTAGAATCATTTCACAACAACTTAGGTCGAAGGCCTAGGATTCTTTCCTCCACCATGATCTGGTAGTTACACTCAAACAACATCATGCGAATTTCTTGGGACTATCACCAACCTCTAGCCTCTCAATCTTATCACAACTCGCCCCGACCTGGGAATTCTCCCCTCTCTTAGACCTGGGATTCGCTCTTACCAATATCACGAGAGTTTCCTAGGATTCCATCTAGCATCATGTGATAGATCAAGCCTCATCACAAATATTGATAGAAATTAGACATGCACGACGAAAACTGGATCAAAATTATACCCTAATTGCACTTAGTTAACGAGTAAACCCTAAATCGAAAATAAATTAAAATTAGGGTTTTGAGAATACTTACATTCGGAATTGGGTTGTGGGACCCATTGGATGAAAGATTCGGGAGAAAAAGATGGAAATAAATAGTAGTTGGGCTTTGAAATTTTTTTAAAAATAAAGTTAGGAATAAATGGGAATTTAATTTCTTTAAAGAGTCCAAAAAAAAAAATAATAACCCATCAAACGAGTTGAAAGGGCCTATTTATAAGAAAAGTTCATGCCAAATTACATGTCCATGCAACACAAAAGCCCAACAACTCAAAGTCCACTTTTTCTTGTGGACTTTTTATCTCCATCAAAAGACAACTTGTCGACTAGAGTTATTGGGATTATCCAACAAAATTTTTTATTTTCCCACTAACTTTAGTCAAGAGCAAAATTGGTCATTTGGTCAAAAGTCAAAGTTTGACTTTTTCAAAACAAAGTCAACATTTTTACTTTTGACCATTTTTTCCATCTCGACTAATTTTGACCTCTCAAGCATGAATCCGCATTCATTTTTCTTGAAATTTAAATTATATTTGAATATATTATCAGTCAAAGTTTAACTTTTCAAAGTAAGAAAAGTTAACATTTTGACTTTTTATGATTTTGACTATTTCCATCATTTTCGAGCTTCCTAGTATGAATCGTATTCATATCTTTAATATGTAAATCCCATTTAAACATAAAGCTCTATCTCTATTCTAATAACCCACAATTACTCACACGTACTTGTCGGTTTCTCTCTTTACAACTAAAGTAAACAATTCGACTCATTCCATTATATTGTTCTAAGTTCATTCCATATGAGCTAGCAGGAAAACCTAATGGACTTATAGATCATGGACTCCAACGATCCAAGATTAACTAGCTAAACTATTTTAGACCGAGCTAATCAACATTCGTTAACTAATGAATCATTCCATTAAAGTCTCATATTTCCACTCCCTTCACTATAGATATATTTGTGTCTATTTGATATAACCATGATTAGTAAGTTAATCTTTCACAGGTTGTTCGTAACCTCAACTGGATCAAAATACCATTTTACCCTCAAGACTATATCTTGCTCCTTAAGTCTCACTAATCCACTATTGAACAATTGGTTTAAGGTTGTTCAAGACTTGGATTCAATACTTGGATTCACTCCTTAAGAGAACAACCTATCTACTAACCCTAAAGCGGATAGGAATGAATTTTGTCTTGCATCGTACGTCCCTAGCTATCCACTTGATCTTACCCCTGAAATGGAAGGCTTATTGGGCTAACGCTGATGAGCTGCCCTTACCTATGTAGATCTAAGGATAAACTCGTGTGAACAAGAGTTCATAGTTGGCTTAGGACTATGATTAAGTTACCTAGGTCATCAATAATCAAGATAGTCAGTTTTAAACAGTAAACGACATTATAACATAAAAGTGACTATTTCATGGTTCAGTCTTATGTAAACACTTTATATAGGATGCCTCCACTTTTATGTCTTTACATGAATAATTCAGGATCACCTCGTTTGTACTAACTATAAAGTAGGCTGCATCTATAGTTTCTCTTAATAAGGCACTCAACCTTTATTCATATACTATAGACTATTTGTGCTATATACTCAAACTTGATCCACGTTTGTGTCTCTACATAAAGTTTAATTTTATTCAAAAATAGCCTTGGGACTTAGTTTATTGGATTTAAGATTATAGTATTCAATTTCTAAATATTGACTA
>JBBPDI010096084.1:0-11306 GCA_037974545.1 Cucumis variabilis | reverse complement strand
ATCTAGAGCGTGAAAAGGAAGTTTTCTAATCATTAACTCAAACCTATTATCAATCCCCACTCAGCGTAATATGGAGGTACTTATGGCGGAACGAGCTGATCTGGTCTTTCACAATAAAGTGATAGATGGAACTGCCATTAAATGACTTATTAGCAGATTAATAGCTCACTTCGGAATGGCATATACATCATTCACGAAACTGGTTAGAAATCGAGTTAACTTTTTAAAAAAATCTAACTTTACATTTTAGTTCTTCTTGTGTTGCTCAAACCAATATAAAAACTAGAGATTGTTTATGAAAACTATTCCAAACCTTACCAAGAACTTCACCAAGTACCTTTAACTTTAATGAACATTACGATAAGTACTTTCTAAATTTGAAAACAAGCATCAAACATCATGAGTTATCCAATATTATCGCTAAAATTAGATGGTTACTCAAGACCCACTCCATAAAGTTTAGATCTTATCTAAGTGGTGCTGAAATGCCTAAATTCGAGCTTCAGAATGGCTGGACAGTGGCTAACATCTCCGAGAATTCGAATCTAGCATCAAAACATTATGGGTAATATTTAACTCAAGCCAAAACTTAGTGGGTAATCGAAAAATCTTCAACAAATCCAACTAAAGGCACAAAATAAGCAAATCTTTACCCAAAACTCCAAGATCCACTACCACTAACAAGATCAAGTTGTACCAATGAGTGAGCAAAGCAAGGAAGTGGTTCAATGTTGAGGTTCCCATTTTTTTTAACATCCACAACCTTGTGTATGACATTGACACCCACTATGCAAGTAGGCTGAACTGATAGTTGAGCGGTGCGCTTTCGGTGATATTTTATTTTCGACAAAACCCCAAACGACGATGAACTTTGACGAGTTGTGGGAGATGCGGCTGCAACGGTGTAACAAACCAAAACTGTGGACGAGAGCAATGATGCAACCAATGGACTTATTGGATGCGGTGAAGAGGATGTACAGAGATCTGAGGTTGGTGTGTGTCATCATCGGAGGCGTGTCGATGTGCGAAAGAGATGATCTCTAAAGAAAAATTTAGGAAGGGGGAAGGTTCGGCTTGTAAAAGACTCCCCAAGGAGAAGAAGAGAAAAAAAGAAATATCCCTTTTTCTTTTTTTTTTAATTTGTTTTTTTATTTAAACTTTAATAATAAAAAAAATATCTTAAGAAAAGATCCTTATGCCCCTCACTCCATATTAAACTTACCTTTTTTCCCTTATCTTCATTCTTTAAAAAAAAAAACTTAAAAAAATTTCCACTTATTCCAAATTAAAATTATTCCAATTTTCTTATCACAATTACTTAACCTTTAGGGAACTTAAAAAAAAATGGATTCCAACTTGTTTTTCACAAATTATAAAATTTTAAAAATTAATAAAAGGAGAATGAAATGAGGGCTTGCATCTAAGGTAGTCATCTATATCAGTCATAGCTAGTTTAATACATAATAAAAAACTAATGGAAAAATATAAGCAAGCTCTAGATTCTGTTTCGAAGGCCTAGTAGTGGAATCTGTTACTTGAGAGATTGGCTAAAAGAATATTTGGTCTGTTGAGAGTCAAAATTTAGTGAACCTAATCCTAAGCATAAACAAAACTTTAAATTAATAGTTTGACAACCAACATCAAACAATTAATCTCTTAGTCTTCCAAACTTACCAAGAAAGAGGGTGAAAGAAACTCAATCCTTAAAGGTAAAACTCCACAGATAATTACTCTAAAAGATTTTAGCCAAATGATCCTAAGGGAAAAATAATCCACTTTAAGATAATTAACTTAGCCCAAAATTTATTTACTTAGACAAATAGTTAAACTTGATGAGTGCATCAAACTTATCAAAAAGTGATCCAAAATGGTATATAAATGGCTAAAGGAAAAGAAAATACTCATGGCTCGGCTATGAGGAGCTATCAGCTCATGCGGCTCGGGTAGAGAATGGCTTGGACACGTGCACGACTTGGAGTAGGGGAAACGACTCACGCAACTCGGATCTAGCTTGGAAGGCAGACACAACTCACAAAGGGACGACTCAGATCTACGCTCGAACGACAGAAGCTCGCGATGGGGACCGTTTCGCTTCACTTGAGACGGAGGAAGATGCGAATGAAGACTGTCGAAGATGGACAAATCAAACTATGAACGAAGATCGAAGAAGATCATCTTATGAAAAGGAATGACGACTCATAAAGTAGAGGTTGGATGCGCAAAGACCGAATGTGGCTTGGTTTTCTAACAATGGCTGCACGACGGAAAACAGTGACTTTAAGTGGAGTCGACGACAAAGAGGACACCAAAACAATTAATATCCATAACAACACCAAAAATTCAATTTTCATAATTAATTAAATATTCATCCAAAAACATTTAATTAATTATAATTGTCACAAATTAAACAATTCTAAAATAACATCAAAAAATTCAACGTAAATAGATTAAACAAAAATAAATTTAAAATTACTTTAATTTTTTGGGTGTTACATTACTAACCATTCTCTTGGAAAACTCATTCGATATCTTAGTGGGGATAAGCCTCGTCAATAAGACCTAGCATTGCCACAAGTTGAATTTGCCTTCCACCACATGGCAAATGGCTCAACAGGGAAGTCCCTATTTGTGGTTGTATACACTAGTCTCCTCAGGTTACTTTTGATTTAGCTCATCTTCCTTCTCTTGTTGATGCTAGTGTGGAGGTTGAAGCCATGGCTGACCATATTTCCAAGCTGCACCAAGAAGTAAAAAATCATCTAAAGCTCACTAATGATACTTACAAAACGGTCACCAACTCTCACAAGTGCTTCAAGGAGCATCAAGTGGGCGACCTTGTTATGGTATATCTTATCAAATCACATTTTCCTACTACTTATCATTCTAAAATGATCAACAAGTGCATTGGTCCGTTTTAAGTTTATAGAGTCGGCCCCGATGCATACAGTTTAGATCTTCTAGCTACCATGAGGACCAGTCCATCATTCAACGTTTCTGAACTTTCTCCTTACCATGCTCCTAATTCTTTCTCTTTGACCCTTTGATGTGCACTTGAGGACGAGTTTTTTTGCTAAGGGGGGGATCTAATGTAAAGCATTCTAGGTTATTTGGTTCTTTAACTATTTCCTAGGTTTCTTGATTTTAGTTAAGGATTATTATTCTTGTTTCTTGTTCTAAAGAAAGTTAGTTCAAAAAATAACTAACTATTGTGTAGTTTTCAACCTATAAAAGGCTCCCAATATATTCGGTAATAAAATCATTTTGAGGTATTATTCATAAGAACTCTCCATGCTTTGCATCACTCACCTATGTAGATCTAAGGATAATATCGTGTGAACAGGAGTTCATAGTTAGCTAAGGATTAAGATAAAGTTATCTTGGTCATCAATAGTCGAAATGACCATTTTTAAACAGAAAAAGGTGTTATAACGTAAAACTAACTATTTCATGGTTCAGTCTTATGTAAACTCTTTACATAAGATGCCTCCACTTTCATGTCTTTAAATGAATTATTCAGGATCACATCGTTTGTACTAACTACAAAACGGGGTGCATCCATAGTGTCTCCAGAATAAGGTACCCAACCTTTATTCATATACTATAGATCGTTTAGGCTATATACTCGAACTTGATCCATGTTTATGTCTTTATATAAATTTCAAGTTTACTCAAAATAGCCTCGGGACCTTAGTTTATTGAATTCAAGATTATAGTATTCAATTTTACTAACAACATCTCAATAAAAACTTTATTGAATAGAATATGATTTTAAATTACAAACTACGAGTTTTAGGACATAAACTCTAATAGAAGGAAGATGTGTTGGATTTTCTTTTTGGGTTGAAGAGAGAGATGAGTTGGTTTTTCTTTTTTAGGTGAAGGGAGAGATAGGTGAAAAAGAGATAGGTTGAAAGGATGAGTTTAATTTTCATTTTAGGTTGTTTTTTTGGGTTGAAGAGAGATGAGTTGGATTTTCTTTTTGGGTTGAAGAGAGAGATGGATTGGATTTTATTTTTGGGAAATTTATACATATAGTAACTTTTAGAGTTCCATTTGGAAGGATGTCAAAACAAAAAATTACTAAGATTTATAGCAAATAGTATTTGACAATATTTTTTTAAGGGAAATTTTAAAAAATAGTAAATTTAACAAAATATTTACAACCTATAGCAAATTTTATCACTGATAGTAATTGATATGTTATAGTGATAGAAGACTATCATTGATAGAATCCAAAATTTTGCTATAGCTTGTAAATATTTTAATTTATTTTGCTATTTTTAAAAATACCCCTTTTTTAATCCAACAATGTCCTTAGTGTTAAAAAAAAGTCCTCAATTGTAGGAATGATGTTTTCTTTTTTTAGTAGTTGCTTGTTTAAATTCAACTATTTTCTCTCTCCAATGCAGGTCTTTAAATTAAAAATTAAAAATTGGAGAGAATAAACTTATTATCCATCTACCTTATAACTAAATTCCTATAAATCTTATTAGATTAAAAATTTAAAATTTAAACAATTTTCACCATCTTATAATTTAAGATTTGAATTCATATCTATTCCTTTTTTTGGTATAAATCAATCAAGTGAAAATTTGATTAGTTTAAAACTTGAAGGCACTTGTAGAATGTGAAGATTGAATCAAAAGCTTGGCATTATCGATAAAAAGTTTTTAATTCAGAAATATGTTATTAGTTGATATAGTTGATAACGACTATCAATGATAGCCACTAAACGGTAGAGTAACTTTCAATTTGAGAAATTTGGTATCAATTGCTATAGTTAGCTGCTATCATTGATAATTGATATCAGTGATAGCTTTCAATTTGAGAAATGTGATATCAGTTGCTATCACTAACGTCTTTTATCAACAATGTTGTTATCAATTGATATTCTTGGTAGCTATTATGAGTCATTTTTCTATATTGCTATCAACGTAAAATGATGTCACTAACATTATCTATCAATGATTGCATTAGAGGGATATCGTTGATAACAACTATAAGTGATATCATTAAAAGGATATTTTTTATAAGTGACATCTCTTTGGTAAACATATCAATCTTTAATTAGGCTATCAATTGATATTTTTTATAGCTACTATCAATGATATTCTTTTATTTCTATCACTAATAACAATAAAAGGATATCACTGATAGCATCTACAAGTAATATCCCTAATAGACTACTATATATCAATGTTATCAAGGTAATGCTACAATAAAGTGATATTGTGGTTGTTTGTTTTAAACATATATGGACAAAGAAAAGAGATTAAATTAGTATGCTATCTGTAATAGCTTTGAATCAATAATAACATATTATCCATATAATGGCTTCTATCATTGATAGTATAAATGAAATTAATATAGTTACAACTTTTGTTTAAATAAATTATTGAGTCAAGCTATCAGTGATAAATTCATAAAAAAAAACATATTGATATATTAGGCATGATATCACTGATAGAAATCCTTTTACCATATGACCTGTAAAAAAATGCTATTTTTGCAAATATTGTTCCCTTGTGTTATAAATTATATTTATTTTCTAATATGCTATCAACATTTATAAATTTTCCTTTTCTTTTTGGGTTGAAGAGAGAGATGGGTTGAATTTTCTTTTTTAGGTTGTTTTTTAGGTGAAGGGAGAGATGGGTTGAATGGATGAGTTTAATTTTAAGTTTCGAGTTGTTCTTTTCATTTTAGGGTTGTTTTATTGGGTTGAAAATAGATGGGTTGAATTTTCTTTTTGGGTTGAAGGGTTGTTTTTTGGGTTGAAAAGAGAGATGGGTTGAAAAGGGATGGTTGGTTGTGTGAGACATTGATTGTGTTCTACCTTACGCTATAAGAATGCTCGAGATAGAGAACTACTTATGCGTCAAAGACTATTACGCAATGAGCAGGCTACACGACGAACTATTATGTGTTTTGAAATTCCTTTACCAGAAAGTAGTGATGTCACCATTGTGTAAGCAAGTCGATGATTGATTTGACTTTGCTGCCCAATCCAAATTCAGGATAGGAAGTGACAGAGACACATGGCATTTTGGCATTTAACTAATTCTCATCGCTGGCAAAAGTAAGCATTCTAGCATGGGAAACTTCACCCAAAAAAAGCTTATAAATTGGTGAAAATCTGGGCATTTTGAAGTTGCTTTTACCCTAAGCTCACTTGAGAAAGAATGGAGAGAAATTCCAAAATTTTAGAGATCGAAAACCAGCTTGAATCCTACAAGAATTGCAAGCAAGTGCAAGAGAGCTCGTGACTAAGAAGCTAGTCTAGTATCATTATGATTATGAGTGGTTCTTCTTATAAAATGTTTTCCAACATAAAAAGAACTTCTAAAATGAGTTTAAATCCTAACTATATTTCTATTGAGACTATGAATGACATGATTTCTTTTATGTTTTCCAAATTCTTAAAATGCATATGATTTATAAATGAATTAAGCTTATATATGAACTAGAATGATGTATAATTGAGAAATGCACAATATTGGATATAAATTTATAATGATGAAATGGTATGATCTTTTGCACCCTATGCGATGAGATGCTTTATTCTTATTGTGTGGTCTAGAATAAGATGCTTTATTGTTTTTGTGTGTTCTGGAATAGAATACCATATTCATGCTCTGTGATCTTGAGTAGGATGCCACATACTTGTTGTGTGATCTGGTATGGAATACCCTTTTCCTTATGTGTGATGTGCATTGGAAAACGCATTATGCATAGTAAAATTAATGGAACTTGATAAATGTGTTGAGTTTAGTCTACATAGCTGCAACTTGACAAAAGAGTGTGGTAATTGCTTGAGTTGAAGAGAGGGGTACAAAGATGTAATTAAACATGAAGACTGGTTCTATGAGATGATTATGTTATATGTTTGATGCATACCATGTGATATGAATTACGATGAAAGAATTAAAAAGAAATGTTTTTCATATGAAATTATGAGTTATGAAGATTATTGATAAAATTAAGATGATTTGATTAAATTCAATTTTTACTGATTAAATTGTATATTATTTACCGCATGATTTGACGAAATGATTATAGCACGTTAAAGCAACTTTAATTTATCAAAGGTGTTGATAAAATACCCCATTCACTAGACATTTTCGTCTAACCTTTCAAATATTTTGTTTTTATCCCTTCAGGTAGCGAATAACATCTAGTATTGAACTTGCAGCCTTGAACACCTATTGTGTCATTCATGAAAGGCATCCTTTTGATAGTCATCACTATCAGATTGCATAGCATGTAGAAGCTAGGTGAGCAGAGTCTGAATGTTGTTTTGAGTTGTATATAATTTTTTCTTAAAGAAACCTTGTATTAGTCACTGTATGTACTCTATTATCTGAATTATTCATGAAGTCTTCTTATTTCATTTGAGTTCACATTTTGTGCTTAAGATTGTTAGTTGCAATTAATTTTTCTCATTAGACGTTCTACGCGTTATTTCATGGGAGACTCGCATAGATTGACTAGGTGGCTATGTCTTCACTTGGTTGCATAGAGTGACTCGTGGATTTGGGGCGTGACAGGTATTTTTTTCATTTTTGGGCTGAAGAGAGACGGGTTGGATTTCCTTTTTGAGTTAGATTTTGATTTTTTGGTTGAAACAAGGGTTGAGGGTTGAAGATTGAAGGTCGAAGGTTGAAGGTCGATGGTTGATGGTTGATTGTAGTCTATAAATTCAACATCTATTTCATATAATTTTCAAATTCTCTCATTTCAAATGGATTCTAAATATCCCACTAATAAACCCAAATCTAAGGGTAAGAGCTCTCATTCTTCACTCTCCCATCGTCAAAGTCCATTCGTATTATCTTGTAGATATTCTACTTTTCTCACTCTCTCTTTTAATCTTGTAGAGAAAACAAATCCAAATAAAGATAAGTGTCGCTCTTATTCAGGCGGCTTTTCAATAGGATGGATGTAATTTACTTTTCCAGTGAAGCAATAAGGACTTCAATGTGTTTTAATGTTCATTTACCATTGCTTAGTGCCTCTACTTATCTTTATATAAATGAGAAATTGTTTGTTTATTTGTTTTACAAAAAAATCTTTAAATTTTGGACAAAACTAATATTTTCATTTTAATTTCATAAAATTTATAATATTTGTTTATTTCCATGTTTACATATTTCCGATATTGACTTTATGAAATGGTATTTATGAGTTTTCATTTACATTCATTGAATTTAATATTTTTCATAATTATGTTGATTTTTAGGAGATTTTGTTTCTACTGCCAAAAAAAACCTACTTGCTATTCATTTTTTGAAAATATTTTTCACAATTAATCCTTGCTTTAATTATGTTCCTTGATATGATAAGTTTATCATTTTTAATGATTCTTATTATGTATTTAATATTGTTTCTTTACAGGATCTCATTTCTCTAGATAACTAAACACGTGCGTTGCATATAAGAATCTTATTAATATATAATTTTATTAAAATGAACAAATAGTATGTAGTGGTAAATTTAAAAAATAACAATATTAAACTACTTCTTGATGTACAATGTTTTTTTTTTTACTACATTTTCAAATATTTGTATTCAATAGAACTTTTGTCGTTTTTATGAAGATGCCTCTGGAAAGTGTAAATATAATTGTCCATGTGAGAAGACATTTTATGGAAGATAAATTCCAACATGTGGTGTTGTTTGTCCTTGTGCCTTTCTAATGGTCATTGCAAAACTAAGTTGTACTGGAAACTATTTTCTTTTGAATTTGAATGGATACCCTTCATCTTTTGTAGGACTTTCTATACATGGTGTAAAGACATACTAGCCAATATGTTGTCTCATTGTTATTTCAACAAAAATCACATGTTTTCAAAGTCTCTCGACACACCATTCTTGTCCCATTACAAAGACATTTGATAGGTCTAAATTCCTTATTCCATTTGGTAATAAAGAATTTAAAAATTCTTGTTGATAGTAATTATTTGTTTCATTAATGACTTCATTAAAACTAAGGAATACAATATCTTCTCCAGGAAAAATTTCTATCAATTTTGCATTTATATAGTCAACATTTTTATTTGTAGTTGAGAGAATTGCTCTTTGACTGACATATTCTACAGAGCTTGCCTTTTCAGCTAAGTTTGGAAAAATAAAATTAATCAAATGAAGTTCTGCTAATGTGTCATCCTTGCTTCTTATTATCATGTCCTTTAGAATGGAAATCAAATCTTCTTTAACTAGTGTTTTAGTCTCATTTCCAATTGTAAGTAGATATTCTGAAAATTCATTGCCATCAAGAGCTCTCATATTTTTTGACAATTTAAGTTTCTCCACTTTTTTCCCATAAGTACAATCTGACTAAACCCTGAGCTACAGTTTGTTGCCTTATTCCTCATGGGACAACTGGTAAGACTTGTCGAAAGTCACCTCAACCAAATACTTTCAACCAAATGGTTGGTTTATATCCATAATATCTCTAAAAGTTCTATTAACAGTTTCAATAGTACATCTCTTTGTCATCGGTGCTTCGTCTCAAATAATAATTTTTGCCGATCAAATTAATTCAACTCTACCACTTTGTTTTGATATTGTACATATGGTTAAATCGTTTTCTTGGAGTGGAATATTAAATCTTGAGTGTGCAGTATGACCTCCTAGTAATATTGATGATGCCACTCCTACACTTGTTGTATGAAGTGTTATCATCCCCTTTGATCTTATATTAGCAAATATTGTTTGAAATGACTTGTGGGCATAAGCTTATAAGTAAAGTTGATAGAATTACAATTTTTTTGTCCCACATTGAAAAAATTAAAATAGGTGAAAGGGTATAAATACCAATGAAGTTTATGCTTATTAGTGAAACACCCCAAATCTTGGGTATTTCTCACAACTTAATTTTCTAATTTTATTAAGTTTTAAAAATTTTGGGTGTTATATTAATTTATCGGTGTGAAAAAAAATGTGTTTTGATGGAAAAACAAAGAAAAGGAAAAATTATTGATAATTATGATATAATAATAATTATAATATATTATATTATATTATTATTATTGTTATTATTATATTTATTTTAGTTAAAAAAAAAAAAAAAAAAAAAAAAACCTCGTGGTCCTCCTTCTTCTTCCTCACCCTAGCCGGAAGCCTCCTCCCCCCTTCCGTTTCCTTTGCTTTTTCTCCGTTCAGTTTTGCATTCGGCCACCGACCGTCTTGCCGTTGCCTTGCACTAGCCAAGCCTATCTCGTCCGATGAAACCTAGCCGCACCACATCCCGCAACGTCACTGACCGTCCACTCCAGTTCATGAAGCCGCCGCGCGATCCCTCCAATCGTTCAGCGGCGTCGCGGCTTTCCATCACTCACCATCAACGCGTCGTGACCCTTCATCTGCCATACGTCTTCGTTTGTGCATACCATCCAATAGCTGCGTGTAGTGAAGTCCGCCGCGTGACACCCAATTTCCAATCGCGGGTCCAACGTCCACGTTCATAGTTATTCAAATCTGTTCTGCACACATCAATTTCATCTATTCGTCGTTGTCGCTGTCTTGTTGTAAGTTTGTTGTTAATGATAATTGTGGCTTTGTAAGGTTGTTTCTTACCTATTATAAGTATGAAGGTGGGATTAATTGATTTGGGGGTTGTTTGATTACAAGGTAATTTTGGAGAAAGTTTACTGAAGTTTGGAGATTTACAACAAGTTTCGTGGAAAGTTTTACTTCATTTGCTTTGTGTAAGTTGTGAATAATCACATTGGGTTGATTTTACGTGGATGATGTGTTGGAGAAAATGTTGAGTTGTATCTTGATGTTTAGGTTGGTTTTCGTGAATTCTAGTGTGGTTAAGGAACTTACCAAACATTAAGGTAAGGGATTTCTACTACTGGACCTATTTGTTGATTTCAATGTTTATAATGAATTGACTGTTATGCGTGGACTTTAATGAAATAAAGGACATGACTGCTAAGTGTAGGTTGGAGGGGTTAAAGGGATTTAATTGTTTTACTTAGTTTTTAAATGTTTTGATGGATTGACTGAATTAAAAATGTTGTATTGACTGAACTGAGGATGGTTGACTGTTATGTTAAAGAATGGATGGTGTATGGTTGATTGATTTGACTGAACTGTGATGGGTTGATTGATGTGTGAACTTAAATGTGATGAGCGATTAACAGTATGGATTCTTACTGAACTGAGATGAATTTACTGATATGTGAATTTAGTCATGATGACTGAACTGAGGACATTGAATCGATTAAATTGTGGGTTGTTAACGGTTATGTTAAGGCATAGGTAGGGTACTGTAGGTTGAATTGATAAACTATTTTGAA
>JBBPDI010096059.1:0-11307 GCA_037974545.1 Cucumis variabilis | reverse complement strand
AAATATTAATTTAATGTGAATTGGATTCATATTAAAATTATTGGTTATGAGAGAAACTTATATTTGAATATGATTCATATTTAATCTAAGTTAGATATAAGATATTTAATTTAGCTATTAATTAGTTGAAGAATTAATTAATAATTTAATTTTCTTTAATTTTCTTTAATTTAATTAAATCTATAAGATATTGCATAGATATTCATTTAAATAAGATTTGAATGAAATATTAATGAAATATGATTTAATTAATTATTAATAATTGATTAATTGTTAATTAATTAGTAGATTTGATAATAGAATCCCATGATTCTCTATAAGAAGGAAAGAGAGTCATAAATATCTAGAAGAAAACAATTTTTTTTTACCAAATTCATCAAGAAAAGAAAGTCAAGGCTTTTACTTTGCAAAAAGAAACGAGTTTCTCTTAACTACCTCTAAACTTTTTTCCATCCCAATTAGTTTTCACAAACTAATCTCATCCCAGAGGATAGGAAGGTCTCTGATGGGTGGTGTCCCAATTTGGTGGTTTGCAGATTCAAAGACGTCAAAAAAAGTAAGTTCTCTGTATGTTTTATTTAGAATTTTGATTCTAAATTTTTACCAATGTATTAGTATTTTAAGATTCTCAAATTAATTTGAGAAATGGTTCTGTAAAATCTTCTACTGTCATAGGGCTTTTATCCCTTCAAAGTCATGGGTCATGATCATAGCATGTAAGATGCTCACTATGTGCCTCTTCATCTTGTCATGGATAAGTCCTCATTAAGTACAAGTTTTCCTACTGCTTATCTAAGTGCAAGAGAAACAGTAGAACACTTGGGTGACTAGGGTCGAACACAAAAAATTATTTAAAGATGTTAGTTCTAGGGTTCACTTATCATTTAAGGGTTATGACAATTAAGTTGAAAAAAATAACACTAACTACAACAACTTACCTACAACTAGAGACTCATGCATATAGAATAAATTATGGCAAGATGGAGGATTGAATGAATTAACTTGCATGCAAGAAAAAGGTGTAGAAAGGTCTACACATTATTAGGTGATTAAGTAGTGCGAGAGTCATGAGCGATATACTGCATAATTAGCACATGATTAAGGAGACCTTCTCTCGAAGTATTTAGATGCTACACTTGCTCACCTTTCGGGAAGCAACTGACCATGCTTGATTAAGCGAACTATATCTAGATGACTTGACTTATAATACTTATAGGACTTCTCGTTTAAGAACAGTAACCTCTCGACGCCTAATGTCTGCACTTGTTCACCTTTCAGGATACAAATATTGGAAGTTACATCACTAAGGTGAAGTTTATTGCCAAACTCCTCCTTACGCGCATTAACCCTATCTTTACTACTTACCCTCTCGGGTAATTGACGATTGACATTGATCATGCGATGAATATAACTCAATTAATGAGACATGGTTTATAAGCTATACTTTTTTATCAAGAATCTATCCCAACTCTAACTATTGATAACACATTAGCAGGTGAGAAGTTAAGAAACAATGGATTGACAAGGTGTAAACATGCAATATACGTATAAAGAATGTAGGCTTTTGGCCAATGTACAATATGAACATCACATATATTACAATCACGTATAAAGATGGGGAGAAATAAGAATGAACTCTCTACTTCAAATGGCCTATTCTAATGGTCCATTCAGACCTCTCATGGTCCATTCCTTCCCCACTTCTCTTAGTGAGGATGAAGTGCTTATATAGGCTACTTTTCGATAGAAAACTTCTATTCCTCTAAATATGTCAATGCTGACATCTGGTCATGGGAAGTCACATCACTCCAACTACCATTATTGTCTTCTAGTGAGCTTTCCTCGCATGATGTCATGGTTCCTTGTCTGGGGTTGTTAATTGCCAAGCTAGTTTCCATCACAAAGCCTTTGTATGAGATGTCCTGTGTGATTTGCTCCTCTCTTCTTTTTTCACTTATCCTGCATTTAAACATGATAATCGCGTAAATGGGCATGATATTTATGTAAGTTGTATTTCTAAATATTTATGATTTTACAACATAAGTCACGCGCTTTGATCATCTTCTTATGCGTTTTGACTTCATTATTCTAATAAAAAGGCTGTAATAACAGACATTTTTGCGCGTTATTAGACTTGCATCACTTATGCATGATTTTACTTGAAAAAAATTCTTTTAAAATGCTTTCCAATCAAATGTTTGCTTCTTGGAATGTTTAAAGGAAGTATAAGCATAAAAGACCATTAAAATTTGTGTTTCGTACTTATAACCTTTTGAGAACATTGCAATTATAAGCATGATTAAATAACTTTAATTTTTACAAATGATGCATGACTTTCCTTGCTCGGTGCTTTAGTTTATGATTTCATATTTTCTCTTCCTTGCTCTTAGCATCATAAAAGTGTTAGGTTTTCTAAATTAATTTTTTTTTAGATACTCATACTTATGCATCAATTCCCTTATTTTGTAAGAAATATTGATATAGGGAAGCCAAGGACTCTAACAAAACAAAATTGACTCAATTTCAAGCTAAATGAGTGAAAATGGACCAAACAAAAACCAGTGACAAAGTTGCAATTTCAAGCTCACCGATGCTGTAACGACCCAAACTCTTAAAGTGAGTTATTACTCAAAAGATAAAATGATATTTGACCCTTTCTTGAAATGGGATAAACTAAATTCTTATTAAAATAATATCAAATATATGTTCAAAAAACATAAAATTGACAAATGAGAAAAAATAATGTGAAAACATGACCCGCGGGTTATAACAAATTTTAAAGAAAATAAAGATAAATAAATAAGATAAAACTTTAAACAAAATGTCAAAAAATCAAAATACTGAAAACTATTGAAGAAAAGGCGATAGCAAAATGAGGTCCCTTTATGGCATGTTACAGGCCTTTCATGTCACTTGTCAGCTTTTCAGCTCGTCTACATTTTGCCTGAAATATCAAACATAGAAAAAGAGTGACTATGTAAAAATATACCAAGTAAGGGACCCATTATTCGTCCTGCTAGGTGATATGTTAACTTTTCATTAGAAACATAATAATAATGTCATGTGTCTAGTGGAACACACATGGACGAGTGAGACCATACGAATACCCCTAATCATGCGAGTGATATCGTAGGAACATCCCTAGTCATACCAATGATCTATAGGTACAAACTACTAATGATCATGTCTATAATCCATAAGTAAACCTCTAATCGTGCGAGTGATCCCATCGGAACTCTCTAGTCATATGAGTGATCCGTTTGAACACAATATATATAATCCCTAACCATGCATCTGTAGATTCACCTCTAATCGTGCGAGTGGTTCTATAGGAACACTCCTAGTCGTGTGAGTGACCCTATAAGTTAGAACACAATACATGTGGGGAATAAAGCCTAATAACCAAAGTTAACATACACTCCATAGTCAAAAAGCATGTAAAAATCATAAGCATGGTATAAAAACCAATCACAACAGTCCATAACACATGCATAAATCATATCATATAAGCCAACAACTACATAACTCAACTATGCACTTCATAGCCATTAATAATGCATACTCAATAAATACATGTGATTTCTTAATTTAGTTCGAAAGTCCACTAGTAAAATCTCTTACTTGAGAGATTAGCTAACAAATATTCCCTAGCAGACAATTAAAGTTTTCCAATGATCAGATCTTAAACAGTAAAGGGGAATCAATGACTTAATTAATAAAACTAACAATTGGTATTGTTCCAAAAAATCCTCGCAAATAAACTTAGCCAAAGTTGAGGTTGAAACTAATTCAATCTTGATTGGAAAAAATTTTCACAGGTTAATTTCTCCAAATTATCTTATTGAGCCTTTAAAGAAAATTTCCTAGTTAAATCTAAAGTAAATTTATTTTTTTTTTTAGCTAAAATTAACATTTGATGGGTATACAAAAAACTCATAAAAAAACTCACCTGAAACTCACCAAAATTGCTCAAATGACTGAAAGAAAGAGCAGTTTGATGGCTCCACGACTCGGCTAGGCAAAGAGAAAGGCAGATACAGTTGAGCCCACACAAAGGGAGAAAATGACATGGAAGGGAAGCTCTGAACTGTGATGTCAACTTTCTTCTTAACTGGGTGACTCGAAAGGATAACGCAGTGAGAGCTTGCGACTTGACGATCAATGCTGGACAGAAAACGACAGGGTTGTGACTCGGATTCCTTGAACTACACCAAACATGAACGAAGGACGATGGAAGGCAAAAAAATGAACAAAAATGACACACAAATCAACGTAGGAAAGATCGACATAGATTGGAGGGGCTCGAACGGATTTTGTTCGATGACTAACGAACATTGACGGTTGGCTTCGTCCAAGTGGAACGACAAGCAACGAACGAGACGTGGCAGACATCAATGGAGAAGAAGATGTTGGAATTTATGTCATAAAACTCGTAGTTTATAGTTTAAATTATATTCTATTCAATAAAAAGTGGTTATTGAAAACATAATACTGAAAATTGGATACTATAATCTTGAATCAAATAAACTTAAGGTACCGAGGCTATCTAGTGTAGATTTGAACTTTATGTAAAGACATAAACATGGATCAAGTTTGAGTATATAGCCCAAATGGTTTATAGTATATGAATAAGGTTGGGTGCATTATTTTGGGGACACTATGGATGCAACCCGCTTTGTAGTTAGTGCAAAAGATGTGATCTTGAATTGTTCATGTAGAGACATAGAATGGAGGCATCCTGTATAAAGAGCTTACATAAGACTGAAACCATGAAATAGTCACTTTTATGTTATAATATCATTGACGGTATAAAACTGACTATTTCCATTATTATGACCTAGGTAACTTAATCTTAATCCTAGGCTAACTATGAACTCCTATTCAAACATAATTATCCTTAGATCTGCATAGGTTAGACCAACTAAACAGTGTTGGCTTAATAAGCCTTCCATTTCAGGGAATAAGACCGAGTGGATGACTAGGGACATAGGGTGTAATACAAAATTCACCCCTACCTACTTTATGGTTAGTAGATAAGTTGTTTCTTTGAAATTTGAATCCAGGTATTGAACAAGGACCCTTACCCTCTCATTGGCCCGAAAAGGATTTGGTTAATAGGTTGGACCTTAAACCAATTGTTCAATAGTGGATCAATGGGTCTTAGGGAGCAAGATGTAGTCTGGGGGTAAAATAATATTTTTTTCCTAATCGAGGTTACGAACAATCTATAAATGATTAACATACTGATCATGGTTATATCAGATGAACATATATATATCTATAGTGAGAAAAGTGCAACTATGAAACTTTAGTGGAATGACCTGTTAACAAATATTGATTAGCTCGATCTAAAAGGATTTATCTAGTTAATCTCGGATGGTTGGAGCCCATGATCTATAGATCCATTAGGTTCTTCTGTTAGATCATATGGAATTAACTTAGAACAATATGTTTTAATAATTTGAATTGTTCGAATTAGGTAAAGAGAGAGAAACCGACGAATATATGTGATATAGCCATCACTTATCAATTTAATGTAGATCTTTATGTTTAAATGTGATTTAAATATTAAAAACATGCATGCGGATTCATATTCAGAAATTAGAATTGATGAAAATGGTCAAAGTTATAAAAATTCAAAATGTTGACTTTTGATTTTGAAAAGTCAAACTTTGACTGGCTTTATATTCAAATGTGATTTGAATTATGTAAAAATGAATATGGATTCATACTCCAAAGTTTGAAATTAGTCGAGATAAACAAAATTTTAAAAAGTTAAAGTTTAACTTTGACTTGAATGGTCGAATGACCGTATTGCCCTTGGACTAAAGTTAGTGAGAAAATCCAACATTTGGTTAGATAATTCTACTAACACTTAGTTGCATAAGTGGCTACATAAGATGTGTAAACATCTAGTCCACTAAGTTACACTAATTGTTACTGAAGTGTTAGGTGTTGAGATTTAATAAACTAATTACATGCAATTTTAAATTTCATGTAATTAGCTTAGGGGTGATTTCAAAAATAGCAAAAAAATTTATGATAATAGAGCCCATGTCATTATATTTTCTAAATTACAAAAGTAGCAAATTTAAAAGTCGATAACCCTCTGATAACCTTCTGATAACTCTCCGATGCCATATGATATCATTAATTTCTTGTCATATTTGCTATATTCGTAATATGCAAAAAAGAGGTGTCATAGGCTGTTTTTTCTAAATGTTTTTGTCATCTGGTGCAATTTTCCATTAGCTTATTTGAAGACTATTTTTTAATAGTTGAAAGATTTTTGTCAAATTTTGTAATTTTGATTTAAAAAGTTTCTTCCAACAAATTATTTCTCTTCCAAATCTCAAACCTAAATCTTGAAGGGATGAAAGTCCTTTGCAGTGGAAGATTTTACAAATACCTTAGATCAATTTAATTGGAAACTTAAAAATACCATACATTGACAATAGTTACATAAACAATTTTCTAACTGAGGCTAAGCATGCTTTAAAACTATAGATTAGAGAAAGAAAAACTCACGTACTTTGACGTTTCTAAATCTACTAAAACTCCAAATTGGGGATATCACCCGTCAGAGACCTTTAAATCCTCAGGGATGAGATTAGTTTGTGAGAACCAATTGAAATGTGAAAACCATTTGAGAGAAACTCTGAGGGAATTCGCAGAGAGGCAAACACTTAGGTTGAAAAACCTATTTTCTTCTTTACGATGTTGGAGAGAATCATGAGATTCAATTAATTTAAAAAATGTTAAAATAATAAAAATATTAAATTAACTAACTAGGCAATTAATTAATTAATTAAATTAATAATTAATTAATTATATTTAATTAATATTTTATTTAAATCATATTTAATGAATATCTCCCACATATCTTATAGTTTTAATTCAATTAAATGAAATAAAATAAAATAAAATAAAACAAACTATTGATTAATTCTCCAATTAATTGATTGCTAAATTAAATATCTTATATTTAATTTTATTCAAATTGGAATCATATTCAAATATAAATTTCTCTCATAACCTATAATTTTAATGTGTTTCATATACGCATTAAATTTTAACCTATAGTTTTAATATGAATCCAATTTGCATTAAATTAATATTTGAACTCATTCAAATATTTTATCTCTCATAAATTAATTTTGAATCATATCTAAAATTAAATTTCTATAATAAAGTTTAATTGAAATATAAACTTTATATTATAATGTGTTTAAACAATTATTCTCACATCAAGAAATCTCATTATCCTTTAAGAACTAAGAAGGAGATCTAATGGATGTACAAATCAGAAGCTACAACAATGTAAGAATAATTGGCTAAAGACATTAACCACATTAATCAATGTTCGTTAACTATGTGTACACTCCACTAAATACTCACAGCTGAACTCTTCTCACTGTAGATATATTTATGTGTCCACAGATATAGACCAATAACAGTAAGTTAGTCCTTCACAAGTGCTTGTAACACCAACTGGTTTAAGTTACCGTTTTACCCCTAGGTTACTTCTAGTCTTTAAATACTAGTGCTCCTTTAATGAACAATTTGTTTATGCTTCTACTAATAAACAAAACCCCCCCTCATGCCATAGAGAGGGTAGGACCCTTTGCTCAAGTCCCGAATACACCATTTAAGGGAACACTCATCTACTTATCCTAAAGTCGGGAAGGAGTGAATTCCATCTTCTGTGATTATGTTTCCAGTTTCTCTCTCGGTCTTGTCTCCAAAATGATAAGCATATTTAGTTGACAATCAAACCACTCTAATTCATACAAATCAAAGAACAATCTCTCGCAAACAGAAGATACACTCAGGATTAAGACTAAGTTACCTAGGTCATCCTAATGAAATAGAAACTCAGCTAGTTAACGGAGTTACCTCTAGTGGTTACTATTCCGTGGTCTGATCTTATACAAACCCATTGCATAGGATACCCTCACTCATATGTCATCTACATGAACGGGTGTTCCATTGCGTGTTTATCAAATACAAAGTGAGTTGTATCCAGTGTTACCAGGATAAGGTACCCAGTCTTATCTCTATATTATAGACTCTTTAAGTTGATCTCGAACATTGATCCTTGTCTATCTCTACATACTGTTCAAGTCTCATCAAACAACTTAGGTTGTTAGTTTACTGGATTTAGGTTATTAAAACAAAACTAATAATATAATCAATACCGCTTATTGAAATAATAATAATAATAATATTTTATTAATAAATAACGGTTAATGAATTATATTTATCATCTAGTTTTAGGATATAAAGCCTAACAAATCTCACCTCTAATTTTTATCTCTCTAAATTTCCTTCACTTAATGGGTCCCACAACTTAGCTCTAAGTCTGGAGAATAGCGGGTCAACACTAGTGGTGGTCCCTTGTTCCAATTCGTAAGGAGATTATGAGGATTAGAAAGCTACGAAGGCATGTTTTCTATTGACCTTAATTTCGTTTAATTAGAGTAGTTGTTGCATGTTAATTACTAAATTGTTTAGTTACATTTAAAATAAAATTGATTTTATTATTTTCCGCGCGAATGTCTTGTGTTCCTTCAAGAGACTTGCAGCAGTTAGGACAAACAAAGGAAGGAGATGATGGTGAGTGGTAGAGCATGCAATCAGAGGAGAGATTTGTAAATTAATAATAATAATTATTATTATTATATTAATATTATTATGATTATATTATTTTCCTTTTTCCTTTCCCAAAATAATTCTCTCTCTCTCTTTATTTATTTCTCCATCAAATCAACCTTTCTCTTCTCCCATAAATAATTGTCTATTCTAAATAATTATATTTTTTTCTACAATATAATTATTTCTACTTTTTTCATACTAACCATACATACATAAATAGATGGGAAATTTTGTTAAATAGTAAATTTTAAAAAATATTTACAATCTATAACAAATTCTATCATTGATAATCATTGATATGTTATAGTGATAGAAGATAGAATCCAAAATTTAGTCATATTTTATAAATATTGTAATTTATTTTACTATTTTTAAAAATATCCATAAATAGATATAACGCCCAAAGTTTTTTAAATCCACAACTTTAACTAAAACTTCATATATTAATTAATTTAATTCTAAAAAAACACCAAAAATCCAAATCCTCTGATTAATTAAATATTCATTCAATAATATTTACCTAATTTCAATTTTCACAAAACAAATAATATTTACTTACCTCAATTTTTTTTGTTGGCATTACAGATGCCGAATGTACCATCGTAGCACTGTGCCATGACACCGCAAAATTGAGAGCTCTTTAATTCGACAGCATTGTAGCGCCCAACTCAATGTTGCCATGCCAAGCATCAGCCTCACATATGCATACAAAGTGTCGCAGCGCCCAACCATAACATCATGTTGCTACGAACTTTTAGGCACCATCAACCACATGCGCGTCTGTGCACCTTTTTCCACATGTGCTTATTTATTCCATTTTCTTTTGTATTTTCTAATAATTCAACTTTCACATCAAATTGCTATTAGTTAGGGCACTTCATTCTTGTAAATTCTCTCCAAATTCATCAATAAAATTATGTCTTTCAATCCATTATATTGAAAATATATCTTTTGTTCCAATTTTTTCTTGAGGTTAATCCACGATCAATGAAAAACTAAAGGTACGTTATTGGAAATGAGTTTCTAGTTAATCTTTCTTGAGAATTATGTTTTTAATTGTATAAATTTCAATCTTTAATTGAACTTCGATCTTGTTTTTGCATGAGTTCTTGTTCTAATGAAATGATCACTCATGATAGTATGAAACTTTCTTTAATTTTTAATGGCTCTAAGCATAAATTTTGAAACAAGATTGATTGAAAATTCTGGATTTGATTTTAAGCATGTATTTTCCTTTTAATCTTTTCTTGAATTACCCAATTTGAATTCTGTTGGAGATGCTAAAAGTCTCACATTTGGAAAATCAATGAGACTCACACTCCATATAATATAGATGGTCTACTCCTCTCATTTCTAATTAGTTTTAAGATGGAACCTCATATTATCAAACAAATTCAATTAATTAATTATTCTAAGATAGAGGCTTTCCTTTGCTTTTGAATGTCAAATTATTTAAATCTAAAATCTTAGTACAAACTTAAAGAATGCATGGAAACCGCTAAGTTTATTATGTATCTTGAGGTTAATTAGTTCAAGAAACTAATTAATTAATTAGTTGTAGATTGAAATTGAATTCAATGCTATTATTTGTTCAATGATGGAAAGATTCACTAGAAATACTCATTATCACTTTTATTTGATTGAGAGAAACTTTTACCTTTTGTGTCCTCGTTTATCAAAAACAATAAACATTTACTCTTCTTGCCTTGTTTACTTGAAAACCCGTTTTCACAATTTCGAGTTGTTTGGAAAAACTACTTTTAGAGTGCAATGCAAAGAAATTCATCAATGTTTTGGTGATTTCTGTCTACATTTAGTCATTGTTTTGTCGGCCTCTTTTCACATTTCACTATTCTCATCGTTCTCAACATTTTCTTTTTATGTTATATTTGGGTTTTATTTTTCCTTTTGTTGGTTTTATTTTGAAATTTGTATCTTATTAATCTAACAAACTCATTCCTTATTAGTTCCATGTGGTTATGGTTTGTCATTCTTATAATCAATTCGTTTTGATTTACATGTGATTGATAATGTGTGGAAATGACAGTTATGATATTCCTTTTTATTATAATAATGGAGTTAAAATGCCTAAAGGATGCTCAGAACACATAACTCATGTTGTAAATACATAAATAATTAGAACTATGGCTTACATAAATATGATTCCTGTTTTATGCGTGTAACATGTTCAAATGCAGGACAAGTCGGATAAAAGAAAAAGCAAAAAGGGACAACTCGCACGTGACATCTCGCACAAAGACAAAGAGATGGATCACGCTTGGGGTCGACTAACAATAGGGGTGTAAGAATACGGGTTGAACCCGAATAACCCGAACTACCCAACCCATTTTATAAGGGTTGGATTGGGTTAGATTAAAATATGGGTTGGATTGGGTTAAAAAAATTTGATTTTTTCGGGTTGGGTTGGGTCTCGGGTTGGAGAGTTAAGAAATTCAGTTCAACCCAACCCAACCCGAATTAATATAATATATAAATAATAATAATAATAATAATAATAACAATAATATATTATTTAATAAAAAAAATAATTAGGTTTCTTATTTTTTAGGTTTTAATTGTGTTGTATCTTGAACTTTATTATTCATTTATTATTAAAAATGAACTTCATGAACATTTATGGGTAATTTTTGG
>JBBPDI010096052.1:0-11308 GCA_037974545.1 Cucumis variabilis | reverse complement strand
AGGCCGTATACATCGTTCTAAATTGGCTCCTTTCTTCCTAGGCTATAGCATTGTCCCTTTTTGGACCGTTATGGGACAAAAATTAAAACTGACCCATGGACATATTTTTTTGGGTTTTCTTGGCCAAAATCATTAAAACCACTCAAAATATTACTATCCATTAGTTAGATGTGAATTTTTGAGACCGTTGACATCATTATAAATAGGCCCGATTTTTCCTACGTTATAACATTGGCTCCTGTCAGACCGTTTTGGGACGAAAATAAAAACGGACTCTCGGGCATATTTTTCTTTGGCTCTCCTTGGAAAAAAAGATTAAAAGCACTCAAAACGAGACCACCTAGTAGTTAGATGTGAATTTTGGAGACCGAATACATCATTCTAAATTGGCTCCTTTCTTCCTACGTTATAGCATTGGCCCTTTTTTTACCGTTTTGGGACGAAAATTAAAACTGACTCTCGGGCATATTTGTTTTTGGCTTTTCTTGGCTACAAACATTAAAAACACTCAAAACGAGACAAACCAATTGTTAGATGTGAATTTTTGAGACCGTATACATCGTTCTAAATTGGCTCCTTTCTTCCTAGGCTATGGCATTGGCCCTTTTTGGACAGTTTTGTGACGAAACTTAAAAATTACTCTCATGCATATTTATTTTTTTTGCTTTTCTTGGTTAAAAACATTAAATGCACTAAAAATAAGACCATTCAGTAGTTACATGTGAATTTTTGAGGCCGTATACATCGTTCTAAATTGGCTCCTTTCTTCCTAGGCTATAGCATTGTCCCTTTTTGGACCGTTATGGGACGAAAATTAAAACTGCCCCTGGACATATTTTTTTGGTTTTTCTTGGCCAAAATCATTAAAACCACTCAAAATATGACCATCCATTAGTTAGATGTAAATTTTTGAGAATTTTTGAGACCGTTAACATCATTATAAATAGGCCCAATTTTTCCTACGCTATAACATTGGCCCCTTTTGGACCGTTTTGGGACAAATATAAAAACGAACTCTCATGAATATTTTTCTTTGGCTCTCCTTGGTAAAAAACATTAAAAGCACTCAAAACGAGACCACCTAGTAGTTAGATGTGAATTTTAGAGATCATATATTTCGTTATAAATTGGCACCTTTCTTCCCAGGCTATAGCATTGGCCTTTTTGGACCGTTTTGGGACGAAAATTAAAACATACTCAGGTATATTTTCTTGGACAAAAATATATAAAGCACTCAAAATAAGACCATACAGTAGTTAGATGTGAATTTTTGAGACCAAATACATCGTTCTAAATTGGCTCATTTCTTCCTAGGCTATAGCATTGGCCCTTTTTTTACCGTTTTGGAACGAAAATTAAAACTGACCCTTAGGCATTTTTTTTTGGGCTTTTCTTGGCCAAAAACATTAAAAGCACTCAAAATAAGACCATCCAGTAGTTAGATGTGAATTTTCGAGGCCGTATACATTGTTCTAAATTGGCTCCTTTCTTCCTAGGCTATAGCACTGTCCCTTTTTGGATCGTTTTGAGATGAAAAATAAAATTGACCCATGGACATATTTTTTTTGGCTTTTCCTTCCTAGGCTATAACATTGGCCCATTTTGGACCGTTTTGGGACGAAAATAAAATCGGACTCCCAGGCATATTTTGCTTTCGCTCTCCTTTGTAAAAAAACATTAAAAGAACTCAAAACAAGAGCACCTAGTAGTTAGATGTGAATTTACAAGACTGTATACATCATTCTAAATTGGCTCCTTTCTTCCGAGGCTATAGCATTGACCTTTTTGGACCGTTTTGGAACGAAAATTAAAACATACTCTCAGGCATATTTTATTGGCTTTTATTGGCCAAAAATATGAAAAGCACTCAAAACAAGACCATACAGTAGTTAGATATCAATTTTCGAGACTACATCCATCGTTCTAAATTGGCTCCTTTCTTCTTAGGCTATAGCATTAGCCCTTTTTTGATCGTTTTAGGACAAACATTAAAACTGACCCTTAGGCATATTTTTTTTTGCTTTTCTTGATCAAAAACATTAAAAGCACTCAAAGTAAGACCACTCAATAGTTAGATGAGAATTTTCAAGATGGTTGACGTCGTTTTCAATTGGCCCTATTTTTCCTAGGCTATAGCATTGATCCTTTTTTGACCATTTTGGGATAAAAATTAAAACTGACTCTCGGGCATATTTTTTTTTGGGTTTTCTTGTCCAAAAAATTTAAAAAAAACTTAAAATGAGACCACCCAGTAGTTAGATGTGAATTTTGGAGACCGAATACATCGTTCTAAATTGGCTCCTTTCTTTCCAGGCTATAGCATTAGCCTTTTTGGACCGTTTTGGGACGAAAATTAAAACATACTCTCAGGCATATTTTCTTGGCTTTTATTTTCAAAAAATATGAAAAGCACTCAAACCACGATCATACAATGGTTATATATGAGTTTTCGAGACCGCATATATCGTTCTAAATTGGCTCCTTTCTTCCTAGGCTATAGCATTGTCCCTTTTTTGACCTTTTTAGGACAAAAATTAAAACTGACCCTTAGGCATATTTTTTTTGCTTTTCTTGATCAAAAAAATAAAAAGCACTCAAAATAAGACCACCCAGTGGTTAGATGAGAATTTTCAATATCGTTGACGTCGTTCTAAATTGACCCTATTTTTCCTAGGCTATAGCATTGGTCCTTTTTGGACTGTTTCGGGACAAAACTAAAAAATTACTCTCACGCATATTTGTTTTCTTACTTTTCTTGGCCAAAAACATTAAAAGCACTCAAAATAAGACCACTCAGTAGTTAGATGTGTATTTTCGAGGCCGTATACATCATTCTAAATTGGCTCCTTTCTTCTTAGGCTATAGCATTGTCCCTTTTTGAACCGTTTTGGGACGAAAATTAAAACTGACCCATGGACATATTTTTTTGGCTTTTCTTGGCCAAAATCATTAAAAGCACTCAAATCAAGACCACCCAGTAGTTATATGTGAATTTTCGAGACCGTATACATTGTTCTAAATTTGCTTCTTTCTTCCTTAGCTATAGCATTGGCCCTTTTTGGACTGTTTTGGGACGAAAATTAAAACTGACCAAAAAACATATTGTTTTTTGCTTTTCTTGGCCAAAATCATTAAAAACACAAAAAATAAGACCATGCAGTAGTTAGACATGAAATTTAGAGATCGTATACATCATTCTAAATTGGCTTTTTTCTTCCTGGGCTATAGCATTGGCCCTTTTTGGACCGTTTTGGGATGAAAATTAAAACTGTCCATTGGGCATATTTTTTTGCTTTTCTTGGCCAAAAACATTAAAAGCACTCAAAATAAGATCACTCAGTTGTTATATGAAAATTTCAAGACTGTTGACATCATTATAAATAGGCCCAATTCTTCCTAGGCTATAAAATTAGCCCTTTTTGGACCGTTTTGGGACGAAAATAACAACGGACTCTCAGGCATATTTTTTTTGGCTCTTCTTGGTAAAAAACATCAAAAGCACTCAAAACGAGACCACCCAGTAGTTAGATATGAATTTTCGTGAATGTATACATCGTTCTAAATTGGCTCCTTTCTTCCCAGGCTATAGCATTAGCCTTTTTGGACCGTTTTGGGACGAAAATTAAAACATACTCTCAAGCATACTTTATTTTCTTTTATTGGCCAAAAATATGAAAAGAACTCAAAACAGTACCATACAGTAGTTAGATGTGAATTTTGCAGACCGAATACATCGTTCTAAGTTGGCCCCTTTCTTCCTGGGCTATAGCATTGACCCTTTTTGGACCGTTTTGGGACGAAAATTAAAAACTGACCCTTGGGCATATTTTTTTTTGGCTTTTCTTGACAAAAATCATTAAAAGTACTCAAAATAAGACCACTCAGTAGTTAGATATGAATTTTTGAGACCGTATACATCATTCTAAATTGGCTCTTTTCTTCCTAGGCTATAGCATTGGCCTTTTTGGACCGTTTTGGGACGAAAATTGAAACATACTCCCAGGCATATTTTCTTCGCTTTTATTGGCCAAAAATATGAAAAGCAATCAAAACAAGACCATACAGTAGTTAGATATGAATTTTTGAGGCCGTATACATCGTTCTAAATTGGCTCCTTTCTTCCTAGGCTATAACATTGGCCCTTTTTGGACCGTTTTAGGACAAAAATTAAAAATTACTCTCACGCAATTTTTTTTTTTGCTTTTATTCACCAAAAAATTTAAAAGCACAAAAAATAAGACCACCTAGTACTTAGATGTGAATTTTCGTGAACGTATACATTGTTCTAAATTGGCTCCTTTCTTCCCAGGCTATAGCATTGGCCTTTTTGGATCGTTTTGGGACGAAAATTAAAACATATTCTCAGGCATATTTTCTTGGGTTTTATTGGCCAAAAATATGAAAAACACTAAAAACGAGACCACCAAGTAGTTAGATGTGAATTTTGGAGACCGAATACATCGTTCTACATTAGCTCCTTTCGTCCTAGGCTATAGCATTGGCCCTTTTTTGACCGTTTTGGGATGAAAATTAAAATGGACTCTCGGGCATTTTTTTCTGCTTTTCTTGGCTAAAAACATTAAAAGCACTCAAAATAAGACCACTCAGTAGTTAGATGTAAATTTTCAAGACCGTTGACGTCGTTCTAAATTAGCCTTATTTTTCCTAGGCTATAGCATTGGCCTTTTTCAAATGTTTTGTGATAAAAATTAAAACTAACTCTCGGGCATGTTTTTTTTTTTTTGCTTTTCTTTTCCAAAAACATTAAAAGTACTCAAAACGAGACGAGCCAATAGTTAGATGTGAATTTTCAAGGCTGTATACATCGTTCTAAATTGGCACCTTTCTTCATAGGCTATAGCATTGTCCATTTTTGGACCGTTTTGGGACAAAAATTAAAACTGACCCATGGACATATTTTTTTTTTCTTTTATTGGCCAAAATCATTAGAAGCACTCAAAATAAAACCACCCAGTAGTTATATGTTAATTTTCAAGACCGTATACATCATTCTAAATTGGCTCTTTTCTTCCTAGGCTATAGCATTGGTCTTTTTGGACCGTTTTGGGATGAAATTTGAAACATACTCTCAGGCGTATTTTCTTTGCTTTTATTGGCCAAAAATATGAAAAACACTCAAAACAAGACCATACAGTGGTTAGATATGAATTTTCGAGGCCGTATACATCGTTCTAAATTGGCTCCTTTCTTCCTAGGCTATAGCATTGGCCCTTTTTGGACCGTTTTGGGACAAAAATTAAAACTTACTCTCACGCATATTTCTTTTTTTGCTTTTATTCTCCAAAAACTTTAAAAGCACTCAAAATAAGACCACCTAGTAGTTAGATGAGAATTTACAAGATCGTTGACGTCGTTCTAAATTGGCCCTATTTTTCCTAGGCTATTGCATTAGTCCTTTTTTGACCATTTTGGGACAAAAATTAAAACTGACTCTCGGGCATATTTTTTTCTTTTGGCTTTTCTTGTCCAAAAACATTAAAATCACTCAAAATAAGACCACTCAGTTGTTATATGAGAATTTTTGAGACCGTATACATCGTTCTAAATTGGCTCCTTTCTTTCCAAGCTTTAGCATTGGTCTTTTTGGACCGTTTTGGGAAAAAAATTAAAACATACTCTCAGGCATATTTTCTTGGCTTTTATTGGCCAAAAATATGAAACCGCATACATCGTTCTAAACTGGCTCCTTTCTTTCTAAGCTATAGCATTGGCCCTTTTTGGACCGTTTTGGGACAAAAATTAAAACTGACCTTTAGGCATATTTTTTTTTGCTTTTCTTGATCAAAAACATTAAAAGCACTCAAAATAAGATCACTCAGTTGTTATATGAGAATTTTCGAGACCGTTGGCATCATTATAAATAGGCCCAATTTTTCCTAGGCTATAACATCAGCCCTTTTTGGACTGTTTCGGGACGAGAATAAAAACAGACTCTCAGGTATATTTTTATTTGGCTCTTCTGGGTAAAAACATTAAAAGCACTCAGAACGAGACCATCGAGTAGTTAGATGTGAATTTTCGAGACCGTATGCATCGTTCTAAATTGGCTCCTATCTTCCTAGGCTATAACATTGTCCCTTTTTGGACCGTTTTGGGACGAAAATTAAAACTGACCCATGGACATATTTTTAGGCTTTTCTTGACCAAAATCATTAAAAGCACTCCAAATAAGACCACATAGTAGTTAGATATGAATTTTCGAGACCATATATAATGTTCTACATTGGCTCCTTTCTTCCTGCGCTATAGCATGGGCCCTTTTTGGACCGTTTTGGATGAAAATTAAAACTGACCCATGGACATATTCTTTTTTTGGCTTTTCTTGGCCAAAAACATTAAAAGCACTCAAAACGAGACCAACCAATAGTTAGATGTGAATTTTTGAGACCGTATACATCAATCTAAATTGGCTCCATTCTTCGTAGGCTATAGCATTGGCCCTTTTTGGACTGTTTCAGAACGAAACTTAAAAATTACTCTCACGCATAATTGTTTTTTGCTTTTCTTGGCCAAAAACATTAAAATCACTCAAAATAAGACCACCCAGTAGTTAGATGTAAATTTTTGAGGTCGTATATATCGTTCTAAATTTTCTCCTTTCTTCCTAGGCGACATTGGCCTTTTTTGGACCGTTTCGGGACGAAAATTAAAACTCACCATTAGGCATATTTTTTTTTTTTTGCTTTTCTTGATCAAAAACATTAAAAGCAATCAAAATAAGAGCACCTAGTAGTTAGATGAGAATTTACAAGACCGTTGGCATCGTTCTAAATTGTCCCTATTTTTCCTAGGCTATAGCATTGGTCCTTTTTTGACCATTTTGAGACAAACCAATAGTTAGATGTAAATTTTTGAGACCGTATACATCATTCTAAATTGGCTCCTTTCTTCCTAGGCTATATCATTGGCCCTTTTTGGACTGTTTTGGGACGAAACTTAAAAATTACTCTCACGCATATTTGTTTTTGCTTTTCTTGGCCAAAAACATAAATAGCAGTCAAAATAAGACCACTCAGTATTTAAACGTGAATTTTTGAGGCTGTATACATCGTTCTAAATTGGCTCCTTTCTTCCTGGCTATAGCATTGGCTCTTTTTGGACCGTTTTGGGACGAAAATTAAAACTGTCCCTTGGGCATATTTTTTTGGCTTTTCTTGGCCAAAAAAAATAAAAGCACACAAAATAAGACCACTCACTTGTTATATGAGAATTTTCGAGACCGTTGACATCATTTCAAATAGGCTCAATTTTTCCTAGGCTATAACATTGGCCCTTTTTAGACCATTTTGGGGCGAAAATAAAAACGGATTCTCATGCTTATTTTTCTTTGGTTCTCCTTGGTAAAAATCATTAAAAGCACTCAAAACAAAACCACCTAGTAGTTAGATGTGAATTTTTGAGACTGTATAACTCGTTCAAAATTGGCTCCTTTCTTCCCAGGCTATAGCATTGGCCTTTTTGGACCGTTTTGGGATGAAAATTAAAACATAATTTCATGTATATTTTCTTGGATTTTATTGGCCAAAATATGAAAATCACTCAAAACAAGACCATACAGTAGTTAGATGTGAATTTTTGAGACCGCATACATCATTCTTCCTAAGCGACATTGGCCCTTTTTGGACCTTTTTGGGACGAAAATTAAAACTGACCCTTAGGCATATTTTTTTTTTTTTTTGCTCTTCTTGATCAAAATCATTAAAAGCACTTAAAATAAGAGCACCAGTAGTTAGATGAAAATTTTCAAGACCGTTGGCGTCGTTCTAAATTGGCCCTATTTTTACTAGGCTACAGCATTGGTCCTTTTTTGACCATTTTGAGACGAAAATTAAAACTAACTCTCGGGTATATTTTTTTTGGGTTTTCTTGTCCAAAAAATTTAAAAGTACTCGAAATGAGACCACCCAGTAGTTAGATGTGAATTTTAAAGACAGAATACATCGTTCTAAATTGGATCCGTTCTTCTTAGGCTATAGGATTGGCCCTTTTTTACTGTTTTGGGACGAAAATTAAAACTGACTCTCGGGCATATTTTTTTTGGCTTTTCTTAGCCAAAAACATTAAAAGCACAGTAAGTAAGACCACACAGTAGTTAGATATGAATTTTAGAGATCGTATACATCGTTCTAAATTGGCTCCTTTCTTCCTAGGCTATAGCATTGGCCTTTTTAAACCATTTTGTGACGAAAATTAAAACTGACTCTCAGGCATATTCTTTTTTGGCTTTTCTTGGCTAAAAACATTAAAAGCACTCAAAACGAGACCAACCAATAGTTAGATGTGAATTTTGGAAACCGAATACATCGTTCTAAATTGCCTCCTTTCTTCTCAGGCTATAGCATTGGCCCTTTTTTTACCGTTTTGGGACTAAAATTAAAACTGACTCTCAGGCTTTTTTTTTGGCTTTTCTTGGCAAAAAACATTTAAAACACACAAAATAAGACCACGCAGTAGTTAGATGTAAATTTTAGAGATCGTATACATCGTTCTAAATTGGCTCCTTTCTTTTTAGGCTATGGCATTGTCCCTTTTTGGACCATTTTGGGACGAAAATTAAAACTGACCCATGGACATATTTTTTTTTGGATTTTCTTGGCCAAAATCATTAAAAGCACTCAAAATAAGACCACCCAGTAGTTAGATGTGAATTTTCGAGATCGTATACATCGTTCTAAATTGGCTCCTTTCTTCCTAGGCTATTGCATTAGCCCTTTTTAGACCGTTTTGGGACGAAAATAAAAACCGACTTTCAGGCATATTTTTATTTGGCTCTCCTTGGTAAAAAAAATTTAAAGCACTCAAAACGAGACCACCTAATAGTTAGATGTGAATTTTCAAGACCTTATACATCGTTCTAAATTGGTTCCTTTCTTCCCAGGCTATAGCATTGGGCTCTCTGTACCGTTTTGGGACGAAAATTAAAACATACTTGCAGACATATTTTCTTGGCTTTTATTGGCCAAAAATATGAAAAGCACTCAAAACAAGACCATACAGTTGTTAGATGTGAATTTTTGAGACCGCATACATCGTTCTAAATTGGCTCCTTTCTTCCTAGGTTATAGCATTGGCCCTTTTTTGATCGTTTAAGGAGGAAAATTAAAACTGACCCTTAGGCATATTTTTTTTTTTTTTTGCTTTTCTTTATCAAAAACATTCAAAGCACTCAAAATAAGACCACCCAGTAGTTAGATGAGAATTTTCAAGACCGTTGACGTCGTTCTAAATTGGTCCTATTTTTTCTAGGCTATACCATTGGTCCTTTTTTGACCATTTTCCCTAAACCCTAAACCCTAAAACCCTAAAACCCTAAGCCTAAACCCTAAACCCTAAATCCTTTGTGGAATGTTTGGGAAAGAAAAGAAAAACTCACTCTTGGGCATCTTTATTTTAGCTTTTCTTGGCCAAAAACAATAGTAGAAATCGAAATGAAACCGCCCGATAGTTAGATGTGAATTTTTGAGACGGTTGACATCTTTCTAAATTGGCTCCTTTCTTCGTAGCCTATAGCATTGTCCCTTTTTGGAACATTTTGGGACAAAAATAAAATCTGACTCTCGAGCATATTTTTTTGGATTTTCATGTCCAAAAACATTAAATGCACTCAAAATGAGACCACCCAGTAGTTAGATATTAATTTTCCAAACCGTTGATATCATTCTAAATTAACTCCTTTCTCCCAAGGCTATAGTATTGACCCTTTTTGGACTGTTTTGGGATCCAAATTAAAAATGACTCTCGAGCATTCTATTTTTGGCTTTTCTTGGCCAAAAACTTTAAAAGTTCTCAAAATGAGACCACCCAATAGTTAGATGAGAATTTTTGAGATCGTGGACATCGTTCAAAATTTGCTTCTTTATTTCTAGGCTATAGCATTGGCCCTTTTTGGAACGGTTTGGGACAAAAATTAAAACTATCTCTCGGACATATGTTTTTTTGGCTTTTCTTGGCCCAAAACTTTAAAAGCACTCAAAATGAGACCACCAATTAGTTAGATGTGCATTTTTGAAACCTTTAAAATCCTTCTAAATATGCTCCTTTCTTTCTAGGCTATAGCATTGGTCCTTTTTGGACCGTTTTGGAACGAAAATTAAAGCTAACTCTCAGGCTTTTTTTTTTTTTTTTTGCTTTTCTTAGCCAAAAACTTTAAAAGCACTCCACATGAGACCAACCAGTAGTTAGTTGTGAATTTTAAAAACCGTTGACATCATTTTAAATTTGCTCCTTTCTTCCTAGGCTATAGCATTGGCCTTTTTTGGGACGAAAATAAAAACTGACTCTCGGGCATATTGTTTTGGCTTTTCTTGGCCAAAAACTATAAAAGTACTCAAAATGATAACACCAGTTAGTTTTGACTTTAAAAGCACTCCACATGAGACCAACCAGTAGTTAGTTGTGAATTTTAAAGACCGTTGACATCATTTTAAATTTGCTCCTTTCTTCCTAGGCTATAGCATTGGCCTTTTTTGGGACGAAAATAAAAACTGACTCTCGGGCATATTGTTTTGGCTTTTCTTGGCCAAAAACTATAAAAGTACTCAAAATGATAACACCAGTTAGTTAGATGTGAATTTTCGAGGTCATTGACATCTTTCTAAACTGACTCCTTTCTTCCTAGGCTATAGCATTGGTCCTTTTTGGACAGTTTTGGAACAAAAATTAAAAATGACTCTCGGTCATATTTTTTATTGCTTTTCTTGGCCAAAGACTTTAAAAGCACTAAAAATGAGATTATCCAGTAGTTAGATGTGAATTTTCGAGATCGTTGACATCGTTCTAAATTGACACCTTTCTTCCTAGGCTATATCATTAGCCCTTTTTGGACTATTTTGGGACGAAAATAAAAACTGACTTTTGGGCTTTTTTTTTGGCTTCCCTTGGCCTAAAACTTTAAAATCACTCAAAATGAGACCACCCAATAGTTAGATGTGAATTTTTGGGATCATTGACATTGTTCTAAATTGGGTCCCTTCTTCATAGGCTATAGCATTGGTCCTTTTTTATCGTTTTGGGATAAAAATTAGAACTGACCCTCGGGCATTTTTTTTTTGTGCTTTTCATGGCCAAAAACTTTAAAAGCCCTCAAAATGATAACACCAGTTAGTTAGATGTGCATTTTCGAGGCCATTGACATTTTTCTAAATTGGCTCCTTTCTTCCTAGGCTATAGTATTGGCCCTTTTGGGGCCGTTTTGGGACAAAAATTAAAACTGACTCTCAAGAATTTTTTTCTGGATTTTCCTTGCCAAGAACTCTAATAGCACTAAAAATAAGACCACCCAGTAGTT
>JBBPDI010096046.1:0-11309 GCA_037974545.1 Cucumis variabilis | reverse complement strand
GATCTATTAATACAAACATGAAAACAAATAATGCAGAAAAGTGTGAATAGCTATAGAAATGCAACCAATTAAGGACAGAAAAGTATATATAGGTATAGAAATGCAACCAGAAATGGAACTTGAAAATAATAAAAGAAAGCGAACTTACCTACCAAATGAAGAAACAACAGAGGAGGCAAGAAAAACAACACACAATAGAATACAAGAAATGAATTGCTATATATAGAGGGAGAAAGGGTCAATAAAGTATGTCTTTATTAACCCATACCAAAAAAAGGAGAATCTTTGCAAATGACAGAAGTGTACAGAAAAGGGGAGGACATAGTCAAAACCTACCACATTAAGACAGAGATAAGCTATGAGTAGACAATTGCATAAAGAAGTAAAAAGATGTAACACAGACAGTGCAGTTTTATGGATGAATGGATGAGATTTGCTTACAAGTCAAGAGAAGGAAACAGAATAGACAGTACCTTTCAGATAAAGAGAGCAGACTTCACAAATGCATTATCAGATTCAGAAGGCATGGTAATTGCAAGTAAATTTTAAGTGTGAACATAATTATTCGACTACCAACTTAAATAAATATGACAACAAATTCATAAGGGATCCTATTTAAAAATATTTTCCAAAATGCAGTGTTCACATTGATAGGCACAGTAGGAAGAAGAAAGTGAAACAAACAGGAGTAATTACAAAAATGGAGAAGAAGGACATAGTTTCAGAAAGGGATGCCGAGAATTGAAAAATATTGAAGCAAATTCAAGTAAGAAACAGAACAACTAACAAATTAATTTTTCAGAGAAGTACATAAAGAAAATGAATTAGAATTACAACTATAATGCAGACAAGAAAAAGTAATCAGAAAACCGTAAACAAACAACAACAACAATAATTTCAAATGAGATGTCTACAAATGAAATAATATGGTCGTAAATTGGAGTTAAAAAAAACTACTTCAAATAATTTCTCACAGAATGAAATAAAGAAACATAATTACAAAAAAATATAATTCAAAGGAAGAAAACAAATCAAATACATGGGGAGCAAACAACAGCAATGTGATTTCAAATGGGGATGACCGAATATGAACAAAGTTGAAAGTGAACTGAAGTAAAGAACAAAAACGAGTACATATAATTATTCGGAGAACAGAAGTGATCACAAGTAATTATTCAGACAACAGAACCAATCACACATAATTATTCAGAGAACATAACTAATAAAAAAATTATGATTTACACAATACATATGATCCTCATCATTGGCAAAGATGGAAACTGGAAATCGAACCCTTACCTCCAACCCTACTTGCTCGAACATCCCAAATGCAGAAGATGATAGTATCCATAGTGTAGGAAGTGTCCAAATCAGTGGAAAAAAATACCCAATCGGCAAATGGGAGTCCAAGTGGCAAGGGAAAGTGGAAGGGAAAAACCGAGTCAGGTGAACATGCAAGCGGGTGAGTTTCGAAGGCAAAGTGAAACTCAGTCGTTCAACGAAACTAAAAGGGAGAGCCCATTGGTTTTGGAGGCAACAGTATGAGTGAAGCCTTCAACAAAACTTGGGAGGACGAAGAGTGAGAGAAACAAAATTAGAGGAAGATAGTTTTTGTTACCCAGAAGAAGAAAATGATGGCCAAAGAATGATTAGATTGCAGATGATTTGAGAAAAGAAGGGGTAATTTCTTTCGACAATCAAACATAAATTAACTTAGTTGACAAGGATTGAAGAGAGGGGAAGATTTCATGTAGAGATCGGAAGGATTAAACGGGTTTAAGGATGAAATGGTGTTGAGGGATTGAGGATGAGTGGAGAGGGATAAAGACGAGTTGAGAGCAAACAAACCGGAAGGTGGGATGAATGGAAGACGACAGATTTTGTTGTGAAGACGAGTAATGGAAACCCTAAAATTAAGGGTTTCCATTACACGGGTCCCAAATGTGGATTTGGGTTATTATAACCCAAGCCCACAATAATTAATTGGGGCCCAAACACACCCTAAATGTATAGAAAAATGTCTAATGTGTGTACGTGAAGAAGACAATGTTATTCATCGTCGCTTGATCCGCTGTGATTTGATGATGATTGTTCATCATCATCTTCTATAAAGTTGTCTGCGACATGACACACATTTGGTCTTTCCACTACTGTAGGATCAACTTCAGTCCTGCATAGAGTGTCATCCGTAATCATGTGATTGTCCACACGATATCCCACGATGATTTCCAATACATTAAATTGGTCATTCTCGATATTTTTCATATCTGACACGTTCTATACAAGTTTATTTTGTGTCACTTGAATAACTTTCCAATTGATACTATTTTTAGGGTCCTCGAGGTAGAACACTTGAGTGCCTAAGTTGCGAGAATCATTGGCCCTTCAACAAACAAAAAACATGACGTGTTTATTGATTTGTAGCCTAGTTCTACATGCATTAAGGTTTTTGTTGTTGTATGAGTCAAACCATCTACACTTAAATAGCCAAACACATCGTCTAAATGGATATTGAATGTGTAACACTGCATCCAAAACACCATATAAATTGTTGTCGGCACCACCATCACTATCTTCACTGACTACCATGACTTATTGTTCTGTGTTATGCATCGAGAATCATACTCCAATCTGTGAAATCATATGCCATCAACAATGAATCCATTTCTGCTATTTGAATGAAGATCCCATTGCGAGTGAGAAGAAATCTTGAGAACTATTTGAACTCTCACGCATTTATGCTATAACCTAAAATGCATGTACATGAATATTTATATATAAAAGATAAAGTAGCGCATTTACGGATTCTCAAAGTCATTTACTCTATATACATGTGCTTTGAATCAATAAAAAAATGCTTGTTAATGTCTTTTAAAAATTTCAGAAAACAACTTCACCCTGACAACGTATCAACCTCAAATGTTTTCTTAAGTACATAATTGTGAGTTTGTTATGTGACGACAATAACAACGACTTAAGATATCAAATAATGGAAGTAATAATTGAGGATAAAAATGTGTACTTGCGGTACTCCACTATTTTATCCACGTTGTTGAAGATGTACCAATGAAAGAGGCGTTTCTCTTCTTGTGATATGTTTTTAAAAACGTGACGCTCCTAATGGTTGTACCTTCTGAACTAACACTTCGAACTCACTAATCATCTCGTCTTCTAGAATGCTATCATCGTTTCGTTCATCTTTAGTGAGTTAGGTCTCAATCCTACTTAAATACTTCGAACAAAAAGTACTTGATTCGTTCATCATATATTCTTATACTATAGACCCCTCAGGTCGTGCTTTGTTACAAACATATTGTTTGTGTGCAGAAACTTCTTTCAATAAGATACATCAAACTGTAAGAAATTGAACCAACAGCCTTAGTTTCGTATTATAAGTGAACTACAACGTGTGTACCATTACGTTGAAATATGTAGGTGGAAATATTCTTTCCAATTTGCACAATATAAGTATGATATCTACATGCAATTTGTCGAAATCACTTACTCTTATCTTTCTGACACACAAATCACGTAAAAACTACACAAGCAAGTAATAGCGATGTAGGCATTTCTTGATAAGAATGATCGAACACCAATTGATAGAAGTCGGTGTAGCAAAACATGACAATTGTGCGTTTCAGACTTGCTATTTTTCTTTCATTTTCATTCACATGGTGAAATATTAGAAATGAATCCATCGAGAAACTTAACTCCTTTAAAAAACTTACAAAACTCAACTCGTTTGCTGCTAGTCAACGTGTAACTCGCATATGGTTTCACCAATTTGTTACCAACTTCTATCAAATGTAAATCAATTTCTTATTTTTAAATCATGTAGATCTAAACTGGGGATTCGTGGTACCTTGGTTTTTCCTTCAATATTCAACAACGTACCGACCAAAGTTATCACAAATATTCTTTTCAATATGCATTACATCAAGTTTGCAACAAATAAGTAGTCTCGAGTAGTAAGGAAGATCAAAGAAAATACTTTTTTAATTTGTCCAATTAAGATTTCTCTTTATTTTTATATCTTTTAAGGAAAGGTGCTTACTCATAATTGAAAACTCCAACGAATCTAGTTATTCTAAGATTTCTTGACCTTTCATTACCACTGAACGTGTCTTATGCTCTACTTTTCAGTCATGTAGTCTGCTTTTGTGCCAAACGTGGTTATCTAAAAGATAACGTTGATTTTTTATGAAACCTATTTTTCCTCTTATCCCAAATGATTGTCTATCTCTCATGTCAATGGGACATGTCGGATACCCCATCGTATCACCTAAATAGGTCACCATATGCCGAGAAGTCATTAATTGTCCATAACAAGGCTACATACAACTGAAAATATTAATCCGTAAGACAATCATACGTGCGCGACCAAAAGTCCATAGATTTTTTAGTTCTTCAATCAATGGTATAGGTACACATCAATTTTCCTACCAGGAGATTTTGGATCAGAAATGAGCAATGACATGAAAAAGTTTGACTCTTTTATGCATTTTCATGAGACAAATTGTAAGGAATTAACACCACATGTCACATACTGTGCAAGGTAGTCATATGATCGAACAAATTAAATCCATATAAAGTTAACCCTAAGCGAATCTTTCGTGGCTTTAAAGCAAAACGATAAAATTCAGAATCAAAGTGCTTCCATCCCTATGCATTAGCTGGATGTCTTAACACTTCCTCTGTTTTTGCTCGTTTATCCTTATGTCATCTCATGTCTGCCGAGCTTTAATGGTGTAATCTCAGCACCAATGAAAAGTAGCGCAATACTTTTTGTAGATTTTTTTCCTGATTTGTTAGAACTAACCTTGTACCGAGACTCACAAATCGAACATTGTTGTAAATCCCCGAACCCCTTCAAGAATAATACACAGTCATACTTACAGGGATGAATAGTCTTGTATTCAAGAACCAACTCACATAATTTTTGTTTGGCTTCATAGAATAAACTAAGGATATTGGTACCACACATTGGAAATGCACGTTTTATTATCTCTAACATCATGTCGAAGGACTTGTTGCTTCAACCATTGATGATCTTCACATGCATCAACAATATATATAGGAGAAGACTATTCCAGTGGTTAATAGATGTCGCTCCACACCCTTTAATGAGTCCTAATTTGAATTCATAATCTCTTGCATGGACACCTTATTTGTCCATAATTATTGACTTGATATTTTGAAAGCTCTAAAAATTAGAAAAATTCTTCTCTGTACTCAATCGAAAACCTATTCGTTTGATCAAACTCTTGTCCATTTCGTTAAAAGCCCTAAAACATAAATAGGTTGGATTAATTTTATATCTCTCTTCTTAAATACTCTTACTCCAATTTTACTCCAACATTACTCCATGAATAAACTATATTATCCAATCTTCAATCTTGCACTAAAATTAAGTTTAAATTTAAACTAAATTTAAATCTACCTAATACTTCCAACATACCTAACACTTCATATATGATTAATTAAAACCTAACTAAGAATCTCCAACACTACTAACATATTATAAACTAATTTTGACATAAAAACTAGGCTACCACAGTTACAGGATAGCCATAAAGGAAATTCAACATTTTCAAACAATCAAATTCGAATTGAAATCAAATAGGTATTCATATTCAAATTTAAATTTAAATTACATATCAAATTCAATCTCACATTCTAAAAACATACATTACATATACATTTACACATACAATCTTAAATTTACACATACAAACTCATACAATTTTCACATAAATTACACATACTTAAATTTACACATACATACGTTACACATAACACATTATATTAATACACACAGTACACATACATTTTTGCAATACATACATTATACAATATATACATACATTTTCACCTAACCATGCAAATTAACAAAAATTATTTACAGAAGGATATAGAAGATACTTTGCAAAAACAAAAGACAACCACTAGTAGAAATTTGGGTATTAACGACGCAAAATTTGTGTCATAATGAGTTTCAACGACAGTTTTTGCGTTATTGAAGCCCCTATCAAGAAATGCTATTTAACGACACTTTAAAAAATGTGTCATTAAAGATGACGCCAAGATTGTGTCATTAATACCTTTACCTCGATGCAATAAATATGTCACCATTATCTATAACTCAAGACCAGTATATTGTCATCAATACCCTTACATTGACGTGAATATATTGTCTTGTTTAAATATTTCTTTGCACACAATTCTTGTAAAAAAAATGTGATTTCATACAGCTCAACCCGTCTGACTGTACAACATTTGGGTATCAAGAAAACTCGTAGGAAAGGTGGCCACCATGGATCGAACCCATGACCTCTTAGTTCATTTTTTTTTAACTTTTTATCACTAGGTCAATCCACGATGGTTACAACACTATTTTTTTTTAATAAATGCTTATATGTCGATACTTGTTTAGCGTCGTTATTTTTCAAGTCACAACATATATTTCTTGACATATAAATGATGGTTATATAAATAAATTACACACATGATTCAACCTACCCACATATGTTTAGAAAGATTTTTTATTGATAACAAAAAAAATGTAAATCACGTTCTTGGTAAAGGTTTTATAATAATCCAAAAGATAAATTAATAATCTAATCAAACTAACTCATAAATGAACTTTGATCGATCTCATGGTCCATGGATTCTTTAACTACCTGCAAATTTGGTGAGCTCCTTTAATCGTCAGGCGAAGAGCTTATGAGAGAGAGGGAAAGTTATGAAGAGCGTTTGCGAAAGAGGGAGAAACGTTGTCGGTGAGCATTTGCAAGAGAGAAATACAGCGACGACCTGAGATGGAGTAAGATTTTTTTTTTCAGTCGTGGTTTGCAAGAAGGATGAAAGCATCAATTTTTTTTTAAAATAGAAAAACATATGAATGAAGGAACACATTGATTTTTTATTAGGTAATTTTTAATGACACATAATTTATGTTGTAAATTAACGAGAAAATTGTGTCAAGAAAACTCAATTTTTGTCAAGAAAACACATGACACAATTTGAAAATGTGTCACAAAAAATCTCACATTTTTATTTTTAACGACACATTTTATTTCCCCCACCCCTTTTTTCTTGATTTTAAGTGTCACTAAAATTCATATTTCTAAATAAATTTATTCGACGACAGTGGCTAGATTGATGGCTTTGATGGTGAAGGCTTGTTGTGGCGACAACGACGATAGTGGCTGGAGTGTGGAATCAACAACGACGAGTGACAGAAAATTTGAAGGCAAGGGTTCTTCACAATGACGCGGTAGCCCACTTTGTTTGACGAGATTTCCTTTGCATTTTTGGTAGAGAGATTTGCTTGAGAGAAAATTATATTAAGGCTTCGTTCACTGACAATATTTTTGCTTAAGAGAAAATTTGGGGGTTTTATTTAGTTTTAATTGCGTGAGGGAGAAGAAATTAAAAAATTTTGTAATTTAGGGTTTTTTTTATTTGGAAACTTTTTTAATGTCACAAAGAAAATTGTCGTTAATTAACAACGCAAAAATTGTGTCAAAACAAATTAAATTATGTCAATAAAATTGTGTCAAGAAATAATTTGTATTTTTATTTTTAACGACACAATTTACGTTACCCTATCCTTTTTTTTCAACAACACAATGTCTTGATTAGTAGTGTCATCAAAACTCATTTTTCTAGTAGTGAACATATGGTCACACATTATGAAAAAAAGAATCAGAGACCAATATAGATAATGACCACAATGAAATTTATAGACATTGCAGAAATGCAAACAAAGAAAAAAAACACAACTTAAACTAAGATCACATATCACAACAATCACAAATCACTACTAAAAAGTGGAAAAATGATATAACATTAAATTCATAAACAAAATTATGTTTGACCTCAACGACAGTAATCACAAATTAGGAAAAAAGGGATACAAACTGCGAAGTGAAAGGGTGAGCTCCCTACCATGCTCTATTCCTTCCAACCTTGCTTACATCATTTTTCGAACCTTTACCACGCTCCAAACTAAAATCGATTGGATCCATCAACGGTTACAACATCAAGTGAATGGACTAAAAAAGGAAAATTTTTGGAATTTCCATTGGAGCGGCAATGGAGAAGTATGAGCGACAATGGGAAGACCGAGCGACAAGGAGAAGGGAGTACGTCATGGGATCTAATGAGTGACAAGGAGAAAAATGATATAAACCTAAACTTAAAAAAATTTGATCATGTAAGAGGGTGAAGAGTCGAATCGACATAGAAAAGAGGTAAAAGGAGAATGACCAATTTTGAAGAAGGGAGTAGGAGAAGGAGACTGAAGGACAACAAAGGATTTCATGAATTTCTTGTTTGGATGCTTTGCATAACTGTCTATACAAGCATGCCAAACAGGCTCCACCCCAGGAATATTGTCTCGTGTTGCAGATTAGCTAAGAATGGTAGGAACATTAGGTGCACATAACGAGTTGATTTATTTGCAAACATACTCCCACCCATCAACTGCAAGATATATGCCCATGCATATCTTGTGATAGTTTCCTCTTCGGCATCGTCAGCCAATCCAGAAAACTCTGCCCCCAACCATGTTAAACTCAATCTTGAACCTCTAATTTGTTCGGAAAGTGGGGTCACACCGAGTAATATTTGGGTAAGATACAATCAATCATCATGACTCTGACCAATAATAGCAATCAACCGGTAATCCCATCAATACTTCCACATCTTGCAACGTAATTGTGCACTCTCCAACGGACATGTGAAATGTATGTGTCTCTGGTATCCATCTCTCAACAAGTGTAGTGATGATATGCCAGTCTAACTGGATGAACCCCAATCTGGCAACTCCATAAATCCTGAAACACGTAGGAGTGGAAGTATGATAATTGCCGCACATCGTCTACAATTTATCTCGGGTGTAGTTCGATCATCCCATACACTTTCTGATCGATGGATGTTCTGATCATATAAAACATTTGGATCGATTGGTCCTGGGTCTAATGCCATTATCTACATAACAATAATTTGTCTTTAGCATTAAGAATAACATAAAGAAAAAGTAAGTAGAAGTCAATTTTAATTAAATATAAATTGTTTACAATCATTTTAAGATGTGAACATTTATAACAAAAAAAAGAGTACGCAAAGATCTCTAATTATCAGGTGTCCGTCTCCTTAACAAAGTACACTTTCGTCGGTTATGACCAAGTTGACCACATAATGAGCATTTTTGTTGAACACTTTGTTCTGTCCAATCCATCTCGTTGTGTTAACGTGAACTCTTTGGTCTTCCTCGTTTTCTCAACAACGATAGATTTGGATGTAAGACAGGCATAGTCGTGGGTGTGCTCCAATAATCTTCATGCGGTACAGGTTGAAATTGAGGAGTGTAGCATGCAGAGTAAGTTGATATTTTATAATAGTCCTCAATAAAGTCTTCGTAGTTCATATTAAACCGTGAACAAACCGCCATAAACTATAAGCACAGAATATCGAAGGCTTGCCACTTATTACACGAACAGTACCGCTCAGATAACCTTAATATTTGGATATTTCCTCCTTTAGAATTTAAGTCATGACGTCCAGTTTTCACATGAAAAACTCCTTGAAATCGATCATATGATTGAACTTCATGCTTACTGGATCTTGCTGCCCATTTCAAAATTTTTTCAAGGGCGTACCTAAAAATTGACACACTTAGTATAACATGAAAATCATAAAAATTATTGACAACTGTCAAGTTAAAAAATTCATACCCGGTGTATTTATCTTGACGTTCTAATGCATCTCTTATTTCTTCTCTCCTTTTTTCAAAGTAATTCACACATTTGAAAAATTTAATTTGAGCTAGAGCATTTATCGGCAACGCTCGAGCTCCTTTGAGGACTCCATTCGTACACTCTGATAGGTTTGTCGTCATCCAGTCGTACCGAAATCCTCCATCTTGTGCTTGAGTCCACTTCTCTATAGGAATGTCATAAAAAAAACTTATACACCTGCTATTTATTCTCTTCAAATCCTGAATTGCTTTATCAAACTTTCAGATTTGGAATTGACACCCAACACGATAAGTGTAAATCTTCAATGGTGAGAATTTATATCTCTTATAGAAATTGCTGATAACATGGTGTAAATAGAATCTATGATGACAATTCGATCTTGTCCACCCATCCTCCGAATTGTTCATTACTGATATAATACCAGCATGTTGATCAGAAACCAAGCATACCTCATCGTGGGTCGTAATTTTTTTTAGATGTTTTAAAAACCATCCCCATGAATCTGCAGACTCCTCTTCCACAACGGCAAATGCTAATGGCAGAAGATGGCCATTCGAATCGATAGCCATAACAATTAATAATTTTCCTTGATACTTACCATACAAGTGAGTGTTGTCAATCTGAATTAGTGGCCTACATCTACTAAAGGCTTTTATACATGAACCAAATGCCCAAAATACCGATGAGAGCATGACATGACCTTCTGTAGGTGTGGCTTGTACCCTCCATTCCACAAGTGTTCCAGGATTGGTGTGCTTCACCATGTATAACCACCTAGGTATAATTTGTACGACTCATCCCAATCGCCAAACACTTTGGCCACTGCTTTTCTTTTACCATCCCAAGCCCTACGGTAAGAAACATGGTAGCCAAACTTTTCCTTGATGATTGATTACAGTGACGCAACACTTATTGATGGTTTTTCTCTAATAGATTCAAAAAACTCTCGTGCAAGTATTGAAGAATCCAACTGAACATGACTTTGACTAAGTTCTGAGTAAAAACATGTATGTTGGTCAAATAATTTTGTAATCTCAAATAAACCATGAAATTTTTTCATTATTGAACGAAGTCTCCATTTGCAACCTTCGTTCTACATCTTACATCGGTGGCCCACTTTGTCGTTGTTGACTTTACTACTTCATATGGTGTGTGACTCTTAATAGCAAAGCACTTGACCATATGTTGTAGCATCTCTTTGTTTTCACATATCATTCTCTTGTACAATTTCGTGTTGCAGACACCATTGGAACTATAATTGGATCGTGTTTCTGAATGCTATCTACTGCATTCATGTCCAACTCAATGAACGTATTTGATGGAACTTCATATTCACGACCATTGAAGACCATCTCTTCAAATTTATCATCAGTTTCTGTTTTGAAGTCTCTGTACTCATTGTTAGCTACCATTTCTTCTTCATCGCACACTAGTTGTGCATCTGACTCCATGTGAACATCAACATATCTTGTTTCTACATTTAAGTTTATGCCCAAATCTACCATATTCACAGTCACATACAAATGCACCATGTTTGGAAAGGGT